>JAUPMG010000011.1:3797240-3832699 GCA_031762675.1 Pachysandra terminalis
TTTTCGTGTCTTTGGTTTGGATAGATTAACATCATTTACGAATTCTATAAGATTAAATTTTTGTGACTTCTATCAGACGTTCATTTTACTGTCCTCGAAGATTATGATGCCTAGAAACGTCATTTCGCTTGACTCCTCTATCTGACATACTATAGCACTGATAATGGTTTCTTGTTTCCAATTGCACCATTTTTACTTTACTCCTTGTCTATGTTGGATATTCTCTTATACTAGGAATTACTTGTAATGCATAAATGTCAGATTCCAAAACTACAGATTCTGAGTGGCCAAGATATTTGGTGTGCTCCCACAGGTATGCCATGGTGGATGAGTGTTTTTCGTGTCTTTGGTTTGGATAGATTAACATCATTTACGAATTCTATAAGATTAAATTTTTGTGACTTCTATCAGATGTTCATTTTACTGTGCTTGAAGATTATGATGCCTAGAAACGTCATTTCTCTTGACTCCTCTATCTGACATACTATAGCACTGATAATGGTTTCTTGTTTCCAATTGCACCATTTTTACGTTACTCCTTGTCTATGTTGGATATTCTCTTATACTAGGAATTACTTGTAATGCATAATGTCAGATTCCAAAACTACAGATTCTGATGTGACACTTCTTTTTCTTTATTCTTACGACTAATTCACATCTACAGTAGATTATCGCCAACACATTTTGTATAAAAGGTTTCTTATGATAGTCAAATTATATTAAGCAGAAAAAGGGGAAAACCCATGAATATGAGTATAGAAGGTTTCTTTTTTGTCATGTGCCATATATATAAAACGTTTTTTTTTCCCATGTGCCATATGTGTTAGATCTGGAACTTATATATGAATTGGGGCCATGTGGAAGTACACATGGACAAGTGGGTTTTTCCAAGTCATACTTGGTTTAGAAAATGACAGGACTAAAACTATGCAAGTGAAAGAAAAAATTAGATAATCATTTCCTTTCTATGTTACGGATCACGGGATCAATGAATTGAATCATCATTCCAAAATATTTGGGCACCTTAGAGCATTGTTGAAAAGGAAGAAGCCTTGGATTAGATTTTGTGAATTCAAATATTAACCAAGTTCCGAAACCTAGAAAAAATGTTCTGGTGGCTCGTAATTTTGATAGAAACATTCTTAAAGCTTACTTTTATCTGGTTGTAGACACGTTTTATGATAAGTGGAGGCAATTGTTGGTCCAACGGAAGATCTGGACCTAATTTTCACTTGTGCTTCACTAGTATCACATACTTCAGTCAAGCTTTAGTGCAAACATATATTTCTTTCCTGTGTCGATAATCCTTTGAAATTTTAGCTATTTGGAAGTCAATTGGCAATCTACGTAGTTCCAGAGTTTTTCCTCCTGATTTATTGTGCTTGTTCTCATTCTCAAATAAAGAAATTTAACTATGTAAAAAATAAAGGGATGAAGATTTCAGGTTTTCATCAGGTTTAGAACAATTCTAATGGGCCTCCTTGTGTTCAACCAAAGCTAGACTTATTATCTGGTGGTAAAGCACAAACTTTCCTGAATCAATATCTTCACTCTAGCCATGTTATTTGTATTTTAGGTATCCAATGGGCCACACGAATCTTGCATAAAACTGATTTTATGTCAAATCTAGACTGGGCTAGATTTTGTCAACATGACAAGTTCTTTTCTACATATATGATGCTACCCAACATCAAATCCCAGATAGCAGAGTTCATAAAGGGAAGGGGATATTATTGGAGGATGCAATTAGACAAAATTACAGAAGGAAGAGTGAGTTGGGAGAAGGATTTTCAAGGGAGTATTCAATGTTTTAGAGAAAACTTGAGAACGAATAGCTATGGGGTTCTTGTAGAAGGCAAGGAAATCAATCAAACCAATGTCTCAGGTTGCCAGTGGACCTGATAATCAACGGGTTGTGGAACGGTGAAGCTCTTTGATGGACAATGTCAGAAGGTAATATTTCCCTGTTCTCTCTCATAGACTCCTTTGTTTTAGCCAAAAATATGCTGATTGGAAACCCTAACGAAGGGGGAAGTTGTTTCATGGTGAAAGTTATGGGGGTTGGAGTTCTTTTTAATTACAAAATTATTTTGGGTCACTGAGAAACTGTACCAAATAGGGGAATGGTATGTCCATTGTTTCCTTCTGACATTAGGAAGTCAACAAGGCAATTATTGAAACTAAAAGTTCTAAGATGGAGATGTGGAAAGGTTTTGAGAAAAAAAAAAGATTATGGGCTGGGCTCTCTTTGAGATGGAAGAAGTTCAGACACCCAAGAAAATAAGCTTACAAGAGAATGAAAGTGTGGGGAGCAAAGGAGATAGGAAGGGTATATTTTTGAGAAGGACAACCGATCACTATAATACAGGGACAGAATCTTTTTGGAATGGTTCATGCAACATATGACCGATTTTGCAAGCTAACAGGTGTCTCAAAAGATAAGTCAGAGGAGGAATTGCTAGAGTTATTCTGTTCCATTGAGAATGGGAAGCAAAGTAAGTCCTGAGGTAGACAAGGACAGTTGGTGTTAAAGCAAAGAAACTTCAAAGGGAGTCCAATAATCTCTTTTGTAGTGTAAATTCTGATTTCAGAGTGGGTGAGGGTTTGACAGTTGAAGACTAATCAGAGGGGGGAGGTTCTCATCAAGTATGAAGATACGCTTAGTTACTGGAACCTGAGGGGATTGGGGGCTTTAGACAAGAGAATAGTAGTGAAGAATGCATTGGACTCTTGGAACTTGAATATATGGCTCTTGAAAGAAATGAAGCTGAGCATGATTTTGTTGCAGTAATGGGGAAATGTGTATTGTGAATGGGAAGCCAAGTTATCAGTTGGAAGGGCTAGGGTATAATTGTACTATGGGATCAAACAGTAGTGAAAAGAAGAAGGGTGTTGGTGGGGAATATAGAATATCTATCCAATTTCAGAATCTGGAAAACAATCAAGAATAGGTTGCGGTGGGAGTGTATGGCCTGAATGAGATGAACCTCCAATTATCAATATGGATAGAATTTAATGATTTGAGGATAGTTGGTCAATTCCTTGGTTCTTAGGAGGGAACTTCAAGGAACTAAGGTTTACACATGAAAGACTTAAGGGGTGCTGATACTCAATGGGTATTCGTGCTTTCAAGAATTTTGTGGACAGAAACAACCTTATGGACCTACTTTTGGAAAGAGCAAGACTTACGTGGTCAAATAACGAGGAAAATCATGCGATGTCGTTTTTTGGCCGATTCTTGATTTTTCTAGAGTGGGAAAGATTATATCAAGACATATCTATGGCACTTCCAAGGCCAACACCCGATCGTATTCCAGTATTAGAGAGTGGCAAACATAAGCCAAGAAACGCGACGTTCAAATTTGAAAACATGTGGCTCAAAAGTAGAAGGATATCTGAACTTGGTCAAGTTTGGTGGTGTTGTGTTCAGGTATTGAGCACAGCTGGTTTTTTGTTATGTAAGAAGTTGCAACTTGTTAGGTCTCAAAATAAATCAAAAATCGGAGTTAGTAAGTTTTTGGGAAAGTGGATAGTTATTTGGATATTGATGAAAATGAACAGCTAGGTAAGGGCACATCCTATTGATGAGTAGACAAAAGGAATCTTTTAAATTGGGGCTTAAAAATTGGCTAGATTGGAGGAGATCAGCTGGTGTCAAAAGTGAAGGGCCTTATGGCTGAAAGAAAGGGACAAAATCATCAAATTGTTCCACAATTGCAAAAGCAAGAAGGAGCTTTATCAAAATGCTTCAAGTTGAAGACACACCTTTTTCACAGGACGATGATATTAAAAGGAAAGTGGAAAGCTTTTATGTAGGTTAGCATTTGGAATCTTTGGAGCTCCATCCAACTAGATAAAGTAGATTTTGATATTATAAATCCATTGTATAAGGATTGATTATAGAGGCCGTTTGAGGACGTGGAGGTGTGTAAAGCTATGACAAAATGGGTGGCGAGATAGCAAATGGGTCGAATGGCTTCTCTATAGCATTTTATATGAAATGTTGGAAGGTGGTAAAAGAAGATATAATTGAAGCTTTTCAAGTACTTAATTCTCCATGCAGATTTGAGAATAGTTTAATGCAATTTTTTTTTATCAATTACTCCAAATAAAATTGGGCTGTAAATATCAGAGATTATAGGCCCATCAGCCTTTTGTGTAGCATGTATGAAATCATTGCCAAGGTGTTATTTAACAGTTAAAAAAATGTATTGGACGGTCCTTCTCATAATTGAGGTAGTATTTTTTGTATAAGTAATGAAGATATCATAAATAGTGAGAAAGAATGTACAACATGGCTTGAGCGTAGCCCATGTAAGAGAACAAAGCTAAAGCAAAACAACAAAAAAACAAATAAAGCACGAAAAAATAAAAAAACGAAGCAAGAAAAACAAGGGACTTCTATATAGTACCCCACTACAGACAACAAACCCTCAAAACACTAGTCTAGCATCTGAGGATAGAACCAACAAACATAAGTAACTGCCTTATTGTAACACCTTGAAAATTTCTTGTTTAAAGTGTTTGAATTGTGATTGGGTTATTTGCATGAGGACTTTGTATGATCACACACTATAGCATAATCTATCGTTTGGGGCTTAATTAATTAGCCTTGGGCTTAATTTAAAGAAATTGGGCCTAATTGAATTACTAAGTGTTTAAGTAATTAACTGTGGGCTTTAGTTAATTAAGTGGCTTATTGGGCCTAAGGAGTTCCCTTAAGGCCCAAGATATTAATTGGACTCTAAAATATATTGAAATTCATGTAGAAATAATAAGTGCTAGAAAATAGGATCTACAGATGTGGTAGGTCTAGAAGTCAAAAATAGAAGCTTACTAGTTGTGTTAGGATTCTATGTGATTCCTAACACATAATATTATAAAAATAAGACTTTTAGGTCAATCTAAACATAGAAGATCATAGAAAAACGTGGGGAGCTTTAAGGAGAAGAGATCTAGCCTCTCTAAATCCTAAAAGCTAAGAGTTAGTGAAAATCAATTGAAGAAGAAGAAGAATCAACACAAGGGATCAATCCAGAAATTCGTAAGAGGTGGGTAGGATTTGATCTACCATGATGATGAGTTTATTCTATGATTGTATGAAGCTTTCCGATGTCTTACATATTCTTTGATGATTTTTTACATGTTTCTTTATGATATCTACATTTTTCTACATAATCTATTCTATATATATGTAATTTATAGTTGATGGGTTTGTTTAAAAGTAAAGATGCATGATGTATGATTGAGTGGTACTAGGTTTTAGTATTTATATGGTTTTTCTATGAATAGATTATATGTATTTAGTATGTTCACATGATTGTTTAAGTGCTTACTTGTTCTTCTTACAGATGATCTAGGGTTGGTTTTTAATGTGAAAGTTGACCTAATGTGATTTTAAGTAGATAGATTTGATTTGGTTTTGTACGGAATAATATTCTAATATGTTCTATGTGATTATATATGTGTTGTGTGAGATTTTAGGTGTAAAATACCTAAATTCTGGGATTTATTGGACCTTCGGCACACCTGTAGGTTTGCCGAAGTGTCTACCGAGAATTATGGGTAGAGCTTGGCACACTTTTCGGCATGCCGAAGGCTCCACCGAACTTATTTATGAGATTTCAGTGTCTCGGGTTGGTCTGCCGAAGTCACCTCGGTAAACTGACACCCTACTGAAATCTCTGTGGGGACAAAATAGCAGTTTGGGTTAGTTTACCGAAGACTTGTCGGCAAACCAAGGGGGTCTACTGAACTCCTCATCATACCTTCAGTCAGCCCGTCGATAAACCGAGAATTGCATTGTTTGTCCGTTTGCTTTGATATTTTATGATGAGTACATGTATGTGATAGATAGGATATGCAATATGAAGGTGAATTGAGTTGTGTTTGTATAGTATTGGAATATAAATAGAATTGCCAATTGATCACTTGAAAGCTATGTATTGTGCTTATCATGGAGGATGTCTATGACATGCCTTGGGAGGGTTCCCATAACCTGAAATAGGTTGGGGGATTGTACCTGGTGGGTTGCAAGTCCCTAGAACTGCGGTGCGCACGTAGAATACCTGAAAACCTGATTGCCAAGAGTGGCCCTGGTTATGCCTTGGGGGTTGATGGTGGTTATGCATGGTACAGACAATGACATAGAGAACAAGGAGACCATATTCTGATTGTCACGAGTGGCCCAGGCAAGGAGGCCTTGGGGGCTATTGGTTGTTCATATTGGCTTTCCAATTGCCATCTATGGCTCAGGTATGGTACCTTGGGGTTATGCCAATATGAGAGTGTTATCAAGTCCAATTACCAAGAGTGATCAAGGTGGTACCCGGTGTACACCTTGGGGACTGTGATGCATTAACCAAACATTTAGAGGATAGTTAATTAATTAATTGGAATTATGATTATGATATGTGTTCATCTTATGCATGTGTTAATGTATGTAATGCTATGCATGATTTATGTGTGTCTATGTGAAGGCATGGAGCCTAAAACTTGATTAGAGAACTCTATGGCACTTCTTGCTGACTAAGGCTTTCACAAAATCTTACCCCCCCATCCCACCAGATTGTTTTGCAGGAAATGAGGTACGTGATACTTGATGATGAGGAAGTCTAGTAGATTAGGATTCTTGATTGTTATTAGATTAGGGCTTATTTAAGCATTTGATTGATGTAATAGATAATAGGGATTATTTTCAGATTTTATTGTTGGTTTTGGTTTGATTTGACTTATTATTATAGGATTTTAATATTAATTCAAGATTTGAATTCAATTGATTTAAATTACTTCTGCTATACATGCTATTGGTTTAGTATACCATCCCTTGGAAGAAGGGGTGAGAGTCACGTCTCAGAATTCGAGTGCACCTCGATAAGGGGGCCTGTATTTGGGATGTGACACTTATCGACCTGCAGCTATGACCTCCTATGAAGGCAACCCTATAACAATTGTGTCTATCCTCACCCCATCCTCGGCCAGTTGATCTGCTAAACCATTTGCTGATCTAGGAATTTGGGTGAAGCGAATGTCCATATATTTTGACAATTCTAACGCTAATCTACTCATGTGAATAATCTTCCATGACTGAACCCTTGTAGAGGTCTTCCATGATACGACAACTGATAAATCTTTCTCGACCTCTAATAAAGAATAACTCTGGGATTGCCTCCCATATCTCCTTCATTTAATGCATACATATCATTGTCACAGCATCCCCAATATTGATACGTCCTGTAAAAGCATGCAAAATCTCCCCTCTATGGTCCTTAAAGACTTCCCCAATGCCTTAGGATATTGGCTTGCCTGTTGGGCTGCCATCAAAGGTAAGCTTAATCACACCCTCCTTAGGCGGCCACCAGACTACCTGAATACTGTGTGTGTGGTGTGGCGATGATGAGGACATACGTACCCAACATCTGATGATTTCACACAAAAAATTTCCTAAACTCCGGAGGCACAACAACCCAAGAAGCCATATCCCCATGATCATGTCTACAACTGCACAGACCCCTCTAGACCGTTCAGCAAAAATGCTTGAGTTTCTCTCCCACCCATGGTGTCCATAGAATGGCAAAGAATAAAACCTTATATATCAGACACCCCCTTTTGCCCAAACCTGGAAGTCTCTACTGCTCTAATAGTGAGCATAAACTCCTTGGCATGAACCAATGAACTCCGATCAGACTGAGGAACAAACCCCACACTCTCCAAGCAATTTCACACTGAATAAGTAAGCGATCAACCGATTCTCCCTGATTCCTTCACATGAAACACTTATGGGGTGACAAAGCGAAAAACTTTCTCCTCCTTCGAAGCATGTCATATGTGTTGATCTTATGAAGAAGAGGAATCCAAATGAAAGCCTTAATTCTAGGAGGAACATGAGGGATCCAAAGAAGCCTTGGGGAAAAGGTGTATCATCAATTTGAACATCCCCACGCAGGAATCTGAAGAATAAACTCATTGAGAATACGCCTCTAGGGTCTAAAAACCAGATTCGACTATCCGAGCAGTATTTATCAATAAAAACCTCTCTAAGGGACTCAAGGAGATCACCTAACTCTTCCAACTTGACTGATCTTGGATCTTTTCTTAGCAAAAGATTCTAGACAAGGTCACTTGGAGACCAAGATAGCACATCTGAGACAAAAGGTTCCTCAGAAGTGATAGTCTGAAGATACGAGGAAACCGACTAGATAAATGGAGAATCCCCAACAACAGTCAGACAAAACGAATTTGTGTACCTACTCCCGGATTAAGACGATACACCGAGTAGAACACATGAGCTTGAGGCAATATCTGTCCATGGGTTGGGATGATACATCTTGGCCTGAATGTTAATATTCCAGCTATTTGCATGCAACTCATACTTACTGACAGTCACCTTGTGCCAAAGATTTTCATTGGTTGTACTGAATCTCGATGGCCATTTTACCTTGTAGTGTAAGCTTCTGTAGATGTATGTTTCCCAAGTTAAGCCCCTTTTTTTTTGTCCCGACACACCTTCCATTTAACCAAGTGATCCTTCCTTTGACCTCCTCCCACAAGAAGTCCACCTGACGTTTGTCCAACCTATTAACCACCTTCCAAGGTGCCCGAAACAAAGAGAAGTAGAAGATCGACACATTAGCTAGGTCTGACTGGATGAGGGTAATCCTCCCCCCGGAAGATAGATAGTTCCTTTTCTTGGAGGCAAGCCTTCATTCCACTTTTTCCACCAACAGATCACAAAAGTCTGCCTTAGGGGGTTGGCACCAAGAGGAAGTCCTGGATACTGAAGCGGCCATTCCCACATTCTGTATCCTAGAAGTAAGAAGATCAACACAACTCTGAAACAGCTCTTCCTGAACGTGAATCCCCAAAATACTTTCGACCCGAAATCATCTTGAACCATCTAAGCATGCATTTTGTCCAGAGCAGTTGCTTAAGAGATGCCTCAATGAACAGGATCGTGTCATCAGCAAATTGTAGATGGGACACCAACACTCTATCTCTCCCCACCTCAAAACTTGTTGGATGGAATTTGATAGCTAACAAGTGTTTTGATTCTCATATTCAAGAGGGTACTATAGGGTTGTGCAAGATTGATATGGAGAAAGCATACGGTCATGTGAATTTGAAAATTTTGCTATATCTAATGCATAAAATGAGATTCTGTGTGAAATGGCAGGAGTGAATTAAGTGGTGTATATACGATTTCCTTTTCGGTCATTGTGAATGGTTCGAACTATGGTCTTTTTGCTAGCTCAAGGGAACTTAGAGAAGGGGATCCTCTTTCACTGTTTCTTATTAATCATTTTTATGGAGGCATTGAGTCACTTGCTGGGAAGCCTAAAGATTGTGGATCACCATCTGGTTTTCAGATTGGGGATGATGTGATGAACGTTACTCATATGTAATTTGCATATGATACTTCGATTCTATATGATGTCTCACAACCAACTTCACATTTTGAGCTGTATCTTCAAGTGTTTTGAATTAGTATCTAGACTTCGGGTCAACTTATCTAAGAGTGAGCCGATGTAGAGGTAGAGATTACAAACATTTTAGAGTTAGCAAGCAATTTGGGCTGTGGGGTAGGTTCTCTACCAGGGTTAGCTATCAATTTCGGGCTGTTGGGTGTGTTCTTTACCATCTACATATCTTAAATTACCTCTTGGAGCATCATTCAAATCATCATCTAATTTAGGATAGAGCGATGGAAAGATTCGAGAGGAAACTTGCCCCTTAAAAGAAAGTGTGTTTATTAAAAGGGGAAAGATGATACTTATGCACGGTGCCTTGTCTAGTCTTCGAACATATTACATTTCTTTTTTTTACCATTCTGGTTTCAATGGTAGAGAGGATGGAGAAAAAAAAAAGTCATTTAGATATCATTTTGATGAGCAGAAGAAAGTCTGTAAACATGAGGAGGTAATTTTTTATGAATATAGCTCTTTTAGGATAATTTCTAAGAAGATTTGGGGAAGAAGAGTTGTGAGGGTAATAGTATCAGATAAGGGGGCTGATAGTAATTGAGGAGTTCCAGTAGCCATGGTGTTTTTTTATTTTTTATTTTTTTTTTACTTTTTTAAAGAGAGGATATACAAAAAGTGAAAGAGAGCCCATCTAAAGGTCACCCTCTCTCGAGAAACAACAAGAAAAGGAAAAGAAGCACCACAAGGAAAAGAAGAAGTACAAGTCATCACCCACAATGTCCACAACCACCGCTCACACAATCCCCAAGAACTCACTCAACATCTCTGAATTAGGAATACCCAAAAGCATGGAATCTCTGCCTACAGCTCTCTTGGCCAGTCTATCAGTTAGGTCATTGGCATCTCTGAGCAAATGGGAGAATGAGGCATTCAACCCACTAGCTAGAGTAAAGGCCAGCCTCACTAAATTTCTAAGCCGCCAAGGGATTGAGTGTGAGCCTCTAAGCTATGAAATGACCGTCAAAGGGTCCCCTTTCACCACCAATTTATAAAAGCCCAGCAACCTTTTCTCCTTGGGGCCCATCACTAGAGCATGAGTCTCATTTCTAAGCGCATGACCCACCCTTACCTATAGGGCCTGAGAATACATATAGAATAGAACCACAATAGTCTCTAAATAGTGATGCAAATTAGACTAAAGACTAGATAATCCCCTGGAAGGAGGCCCGAGCTACCCTAGAAGACTAGAATTCTTCGATAACAGGTAGGAAGGTGCTATCTCTGTCCAATCTTTACAAATATCTGAAATAAGGAAATTATTGAACTCTGGGTGAATGCTCACCCTTGGCCCCACCTTGAAGAAAACAATATCTACCAAAGGCTGTGATCTATCTCTCACCTCACCAAAGATCCTCTTATTTCTCTCACTCCAAACAGACCATAGGATAGCGAAAACAGAAGCTGATACATTACCTTACCGCTCACATCCAACTTTGAAAACCGCCACGAGCGAACAGATCAATGATACTTGCTAGCATAACCCACTGAACACCAATCCGACCCAAAATGAACTGCCAGCTTTGCCTCACGGCTGTACAATATAGAAAGGGATGGTCCACTTACTCCCCATGCTTCAAGCACACGATGCATACCTGAGGAGACAACCATGGTTTATTGTCTCAAGACCAGGTATCGGACAGGGCACCACTGGTAACGTTCCTTACCAACGGTATGAAGTGGTATCGGCCGGTCCAATCCAAACGGACTGGACTGTACCATCGGCCACTTTTTATTTTTTTATTTTTTTATTTTTTCACCGGTTGCCTGTAAATAAGAAAAAGAAAAAAATAAAAGAGGAGAAGAAGAAGATGTACGTACCTCTTAGTCTCTTACCATCTCTTTAAGTCTCTCTCACTCTCTTCTCTCTCTCCTTCTTCTGTTCTCTCTCTCTCTCTCCCCATCTCTTTCTCTTCTCCCCTTCCCCATCTCTCTTTTTCTTTATCTCTCGTCTCATCTATTTTTTTTATTTTTTTTATTCATTATAAACAAAAGACTGTTCATCCGTACATAGCAATATGTACCGTCTGAACCGACCGGTCCGATCTGGAACCAGTCGGTACATGAAACCTTGGAGACAACACAAAGTATTTCCTCCTCTACAGTATGCAACAATGCTATCCATATGAAAACTTTAATCCTTTAGGGGACTTTATATTTCCAAAGGGAATGAGAATGGAAAGAGGCTACAAGTAAGGGTCTATCAGTTTGAATGTGAAAAAAGAAGGACCTAGTGGTGAAAACCCTACGCGGATCGGGAATCATAATACAAGAATCAAAACACTCAAGATCAATAAAAATGTCCCTAAGGGGGTCGAAAAGCTGAGCCAACTCAATGAGATTCGGAGGTCTAGTGATGTAGTGTGAAATCTTCCCCCTACTATATGGCTAGAAGATGGTGAGAATGTTACTTTAATGTGTTTAATCACAGTTGAAGCCTAGGTTTCTTAAAGGAAAAACAATGAAACATATAATATAAGGTGCTAAACTAAGCAAGCCGTAGTTCTAAGAGGAACTCAAAAGCCTAACGGTTGATTTTGATTTAATCATACGAAAAGACTGCTTACAACTTTCTCATAACTGTTTATAGAAAAGAAACCCTAAAACCAAACTTAAGACCTAAGCAACTAATCTTAGCCCTCTATACAATGTAATCTAAGCCATTAAAATAATCTCACATGATCACTTAAAACTCACATGACTTCTAAAATAAAACCGTAATGATAAAAATACTCTTAGAATTTGTTACTTTCATGCAACTAAGCTTTGAATCCTATTTTGAAGACCAAAGCATTAAAATTTCAATAAAAGAGTTGAAATAGCTAAAGTAGGACTCAAATAAATCTTTTCAACGAATCAAAGATCACCCAAAACAGAAACACGGGCATAAAGTTATGACTCTTAATAAAAGAATTTATCATCTTAGTTTTCGTCTGAATAGGATGTTCCACACTAAACCTTCCATGGACCATGACAAAATGCCGGTGACTCTAGAATCCTTAGCAATGACAAGGTCAACTAAACGAGGGAACGAAGATGCTAAGGTGGTTTCTCCTCACTTCAGGTCTCTCTAGAACCAAATACGGATGCCTGAGGATTTTTGAGCCCAAATCAAACCAAAATAACGATTAAAACAAAGGGGCAAGAGAAGTAATGTCCTTCAATAGGCTAGCACTAACTATACATCCTTGCATATGGATTAATGTCCTAGCCATTATCATGAATGCCATACTTACTAGTTATGACCCTTACCTATAAGTTATCCATGTCAATGTTAAACTGCCAGTAAGGCCAAATTTCGAGCATGAATATTCTCTAGGTTTGTGACCCTAGATTGGTTGATATTGATGAATTGGCTTCTCTTTTTGATCTCCTTAAAAATGTGATAATTGATGAGAGTCTGTCTAATTCTAGGGTTTGGACCTTGGAGTCTTGTGGTAATTTTAGTGTTAAGTCATTTTATTCTTTATTGTGTGCCACCCCTTTGTCGTGTCCTCCTCCCTTCTCTACCTCTTTGTTTTAGGGGGCTAGGGTCCCTCCCAAAGTTAAAGCTTTTGCTTGGTCTATATTCCTTTATCGCATCAACACTGCTGACATGATTCAGAGGAGGAGGCCTTTCATGGCTCTGTCTCTGTAGGTTTGCCATTTGTGTTTGAGGTGTGGGGAGTCCGTGGATCATCTCTTTGTGGGTTGTAGTTGGGCCAGACAGATTTGGAGCTACCTCTTGAGTGTGATTGGTGTGGATTGGGTGAGTCCATGCTCTGTAAGGGACATGCTTGATCAGTGGTGGTTCCCCTCCTTGGGGAAACGTGGACAGATTTTGGCCAAGATTGTGTTCTTTGCTGTGCTTTGGGGTATCTGGGGAGAGAGAAATATCAGAAATTTTGAGGACAAAAGTTAAAAGTATGGGGGCAGTAATTGATTCAATTGTGAACCTAGCATCTTCTTGGTCTGCTATCCTTCCCGAGTTCTCTGATTTGAATAGAGTGGATATTATTAGATGTTGGGAGCTTGGAGTATTGGGGTAATTGGTTCTGGATTTGGATTGTGGTTTTTGGGTTTTTTCATTTGTATGTCTTTTGGGCATCCCTTGTTTGGGGATTTTTTCTGTTTTGCTCTTTTTCTTTTTTTCTTTTTCTGATGTACATTCTCCTCTTTCTCTCGCAATAAAACTTTTCGTTATCGATCAAAAAAAAAAAACATGGAAGAGTTCAGAGCTAAATAAACAGATATAAACTACTCAGCAATCATATCCACAGTAGGTAAGCTACAGAAGAAAGTATCTCTCACGACACTTCTCGTAACCAATCTATCAGCCAAGTCATTAGTGGATCTAGGCACATGAGAGAATGAGATGTTCAGCCCATCCAACAATGTTACTACTACCGAATGAACTAGACGTGAAAGACACTAGGAATTTGCCTGTAGGGCAACGAGCCAGGATATCACCACCAAAGAATCCCTTTAACCATGAAATCTTGAAACCCTATGACCTAGCCTCTCTTAAACCAGTCACTGATGCAAGAACCTCAGCTTTGATGGCATTTCCCTCCTCAATGGGGCTAGAAAAAACGTATATAATATCACCAATGAGTCCTTAAAGACCCTTACAATACCCAAAGGGCTTGGGTTGCCCAAAGAACGCTCATCAAAGCCAAACTTGGTAACCCTTTTTCTGGAGATTTCTTGCTTATGATACGGACATTATGACCAGACTGGAGGAATATGAGCATCTGCCAGTTCCTGATTGCCTCTGAAATTGACATATCTCTGAACTCAGGATAACTGCACACCATGAAGCTGCTGACAGCATAATAGAATAAAAACTAGAGCTGCTTTGATGTCCTGCAAGATTCTGCAGTTCCTCTCCATCTAAATAGATTTAATTGAAGCACCAAAAAAAAAAAAACTATTTTATAAAGCACTTTGCCCCTCTTCCCCAAAGCAGGGAATCTCCAGTGCTCCATCAACAAACGAAAATCCCTTGACACAATCAAATCACCCCGACTAATGTGAGAAAGAACCACACCTCCCTGGAGAAACTGCGGTGAACAAAAGATGATCAATTGACTCCCAGTCACACATGCACATGAAGCAAATCTGTGGGTAAAGGGTGAGGTACATCCATCTTTGTTGGAAACTATCAGAGGTATTGATTCTATTGAGCATAATGATCTATACAAAAAGCTTTGTTTTTTGGAGGAACAACCACCTTCCAGATTTGACAAAAGGAGAAGTTTGGGGGAGGGAAGGCTACTAATCACTGTGCAGAGATTGAAAAAAGGAGCAGGTGGAAAACTTTTCCCATGGGTCAGAAATCAAACACAATGGTATCAAGATATCAATGGAACCTACCTTTCAGACCTTGACCAGCTGATGTGGAGGAGTTCGTGTCACTATCTGTGCTTCTTCAAGATACCAGATGAAAACTTGTATGCTTGAGTCAACATAGAAATGGGTGAATGGATAAAACAGAAGTGCAATGGCACACACCACCTTCTAAGGACAAGAACCCACATCCTCGCTCAGTGTAATGATCCTACACCATAAATTTTCCTTTTCTAAACTGAAGTACCAAAGCCATTTGCAAAGCAAAGCACGGTTTCTTGTAGGCTGTAGTAGTGTTGTGAAATGCCTCCATTCCTCTTGGACCTACCACAACCTCCCATCTCACAAGATGGTCAATCTTAGGACCCCTACCTTCCCATAGAAAGTCTCTTTGAAGCTTTTCAATATGCTTTTTGACCATACCTGGACATTGAACAACGAAATGTAATATAAAGGTATGTTAGACAAGGTCCCCTAAGATAGAGTAACTAACCCGCAAAAGATAGATAATTTCTATCCCATATGCCAACCTACTCTATCTTCTCAATCATAGGGTCTCAAAACTAGGGAGAATGAGGGCTACCCCTAAGAGAAAGCCCTAGATATTTCAGTGGCACTTCATAGTCTGACATCCCAAAATATGTGTAAATACTACTAACACTAACTCCAAACTCCAAAGATGGTTCTATTCACTGGATTGATCTTAAGCACATATACCCTCTCAAAGCATCTAAGGAGACACGTAATTTGAATGGTCTACTCCTTAGAGGCATCAAAGAATAACATGGTGTCATTTGCAATATGAATGTGCAATACAGACACTATTAGTTTTTTTGATCAGTAATCAGGAGAAATAGTACAAATGAGAGAGAGAAATACATGGCTACTTAGAACCGAGATATTCTATGCAGCCCAAAACGCAAAAAACTAGACACAAGAACTAGCCCACAAGCCATTCCTCTGGTGGAATACCAACAAAGGACTCCAAACTCCTAGAGCATCATCTAGCCAAAGAATATGTGGAACTATTAGCAGAGCGAAGGATATAGTGGAACGAGATGTTCCTCCCCCCCTGCGAGAGACTTGGCCAAAGAAATGAAGTGATGAAGGTGCCAAGGGCCGTACTCTAATCCATACATCCATGACATAACCGCCGAGGACTCTTCTTCCACCAACACATCCGAAAAATTCAGAGAGTATAGCTCCTGTAATCCACGTAGAACTACCAATATATCTTCTCTAATCGCATCCCCTCACCTATAGGATCGCAAAAAGCCAATAAAATCTGCATCCCAGAATCCCTGAAAACACCCCTACCCCTAAAGGCCCGGGGGTTCCCAAGAGAACAACCGTCAAAGGTGACCTTCATGAACCCTTGGGGAGACGGGCTCAAGACTATGAGATGATGAGAAATAACCACAGTTTAGGATCGTATCAAGGAGCTTTGTAGATAGTTTAGGATCGTATCAAGAAGCTTTGTAGACAGTTTAGGATCGTATCAAGGAGCTTTGTAGATAGTTTAGGATCGTATTAAGGAGCTTTGTAAACAGTTTAGGATCGTATCGAGGAGCTTTAGGATTGTTTCAAGGAGCTTTGTAAACAGTTTATGATCGGATCGTATCAAGGAGCTTTGTAGACAGTTTAGGATTGTATCAAGGAGCTTTGTAGATAGTTTAGGATCGTATCAAGGAGCTTTGTATACAGTTTAGGATCGTATCAAGGAGCTTTGTAGATAGCTTAGGATCGTATCAATGAGCTTTGTAGATAGTTTAGGATCGTATCAAGGAGCTTTGTAGATAGTTTAGGATCGTAGCACCATCTTCTATGCCCTTGCATCTCAGTTATCTCTTTCTAGGCATTCGACAAGGCTTCTTTCTTCATAGACATTTTTGTCGAGCTTGCGATTCTCGTATTTTGCTATCCTCACGAAGTTGTAGCTCTCTCTAATCAAGTATGTGCGATGGATCAGCTTTGTACTTCCGCAACATAGATACATGAAAGACATCGCATCCTCAAGATAACTGCGGTGGTAGTGCGACCCGTAAGCTACACTCCCCAAACGTTCTAAAATTTCAAAAGGCTAAATAAATTGTAGAGAAAGATTCCCCTTCTTACCAAACCTCATAACATCCTTCATGGGAGAAAGCTTCACAAATACATGATCCCCAATTGAAAACTGAGTCTCTCCTCTGGTCAGCATAGCTTTTCTTCCTGCTCTGTGCTGTCCTCAATCTTTCTTTGATTAATTTCAATTTCTTCATAGTTTCCTGTACTATCCCTGGTCCAAGAACACTATTCTCACCAACTTCGGCCCAACAAACTTGAGATCTACATGGCCTCCTATACAAAGCCTCAAATGGAGCCATGCCAATACTCGACTGGTAACTGTTATTATACGAAAACTCAACTAACGCAAGATGATCACACCAGTTACCTCCAAAGTCAAGAATGCAAGCTCTTAGCTTATCCTCCAGAATCTAATTCACTCGTTCTGTATGGCCATCAATTTGCGGATGGAAGGCTATACTGAAATCCAACTGAGTATCCGACACCTTCTGCACACTAACCCAATATCGAGAAGTAAATCAAGGATCACAATCCAATACAAATATATGAAAAGGAAGATCAAAATAATTTGATAGATAATCTATACGATTAAGGGAGAGGGCCGATCGGAAGAATGCCAAGATATTTTTAAAATTTATCAAAAATAATCTTTAATAGAATAAAATATTTAATATAATTAGGGATAATATTGCCTTTTGATTTATTCTAAGAGGTATCGGTAACCATTCCCACATCTTTCTATTTTAAAGAAAAAAAGAACATATAAAATACGACTATCATGTTCTAGAGATGCATTGGTGTTCAATACTGCACGTGCTACCTGCTACTAAATAATGATCCGATGTATGGTTAAAAGAAAGGAAAAGAAAAAGGTGGGAATCCGGGTGGGGCCTAATCTATAATTCTTAGATTAAATTTTTTGATCAAATTTTAGTTTTTGTCCAGAAAGCTGTGTACTAACACTCACAAAATTAATGTTTTTGATTAAATTTTTAGTTTTTGTTCAGAAAACTGTGTATTACACTCACACATCACAAAATTAATTTTTTTGATCAAATTTTAGTTTTTGCCCAAAAAACTGTGTATTAACACTCACAAAATTAATGTTTTTGATCAAATTTTAGTTTTTGCCCAAAAAACTGTATTACACTAAGAAAATTAATGTTTTTGATCAAATTTTAGTTTTTTTCCAGAAAATTGTGTATTAATACTCACAAATCACGAAATTAATGTTTTTGATCAAATTTTAGTTTTTTTCCAGAAAATTGTGTATTAATACTCACAAATCACGAAATTAATGTTTTTGATCAAATTTTAGTTTTTTCCCTGAAAACTATGTATTAAAACTCACACATCACAAAATTAATGTTTTTGATCAAGTTTTAGTTTTTGCCCAAAAAACTGTATATTTAACACACAAAATTAATGTTTTTGATCAAATTTTAGTTTTTGCCCAAAAAACGGAGCTTTGTTGATAGTTTAGGATCGTATCAAGGAGCTTTGTAGACAGTTTAGAATCGTATCAAAGAGCTTTGTAGATAGTTTAGGATTGTTTCAAGGAGATTTGTAGACAGTTTAGGGTCGTATCAAGTAGCATTGTAGAGAGTTTAGGATCGTATCAAGAAGCTTTGTAAACATGTTATGATCGTATCAAGGAGCTTTGCAGATAGTTTATGATCGTATCAAGGAGTTTTGTAGATAGTTTAGGATAGTATCAAGGAGCTTTGTAGACAGTTTAAGATCATATGAAGGTGCTTTGTCGATAGTTTAGGATCGTATTAAGGAGCTTTGTTGACAGTTTAGGATCTTATCAAGAAGGTTTGTAGACAGTCCAGGATCGTATCAAGGAGGCTTGTAGACAGTTGAGGATCGTATCAAGGAGCTTTGTAGACAGTTTATGATCGTATCAAAGAACTTTGTAGGTAGTTTAGGATCATATCAAGG
Source organism: Pachysandra terminalis (assembly GCA_031762675.1). Classification (NCBI taxonomy): domain Eukaryota; kingdom Viridiplantae; phylum Streptophyta; class Magnoliopsida; order Buxales; family Buxaceae; genus Pachysandra; species Pachysandra terminalis. Next base: position 3,816,056 of record JAUPMG010000011.1, read on the forward strand.
AGCTTTATAGACAGTTTAGGATCGTATCAAGGAGCTTTGTAGATAGTTTGGGAACGTATCAAAGAGCTTTGTAGATAGTTTAGGATCGTATCAAAGAGCTTTGTAGATAGTTTAGGATCGTATCAAGGATCTTTGTAGATAGTTTAAGATCGTATCAAGGATCTTTGTAGATAGTTTAAGATCGTATCAATGAGCTTTGTAGATAGTTTAGGATCGTATCTATAATTTTCTTTGATGCGATTCTAAATTGTTTACAAAGCTCTTTGATACAATCCTAAATTATCTACAAAGCTCAATGATACGATCCTAGGCTGTCGACAAACCTCCTTGATACGATCCTAAACTGTCAACCAAACTCCTTGATTCGATCCTAAATTGTCAACAAAGCTCCTTGATACGATTCTAAACTATCTACAAAGCTACAAAAAGCTGTGTATTAACACTCATATCACAAAATGAATTTTTTTTATCAAATCTTAGTTTTTACTTAGAAAACGGTGTATTAACACTCACAAAATTAATGTTTTTGATCAAACACTAAGATTTGATCAAAAACATTAATTTTGTGAGTATTGATCCGTTTTCTGAGTAAAAACTAAAATTTGATAAAAAAATTATTTTGCGATGTGTGTGTTAATACATAGTTTTCTGGGGAAAACTAAAATTTTATTAAAAAAATTAATTTTGTGATGTGTAAGTGTTAATACATAGTTGTCTGGCCAAAAACTAAAATTTCATCAAAACTATTAATTTTGTGAGTGTTAATATACTGTTTTCTGGGTAAAAACTAAAATTTGATCAAAAAATTAATTTTTTAAGTGCGAATGTTAATACAGTTTTCTGGGGAAAAACTAAAATTTGATCAAAAACATTAATTTTGTGAGTTTTAATACACAGTTTTCTTGGCAAAAACTAAAATTTGATTAAAAACATTAATTTTGTTAGTGTTAATATTTAGGTTTTTGAGAAAAAAACTAAAATTTGATAAAAAAAATGATGTGTGAGTGTTAATTCACAATTTTCTTGTAATAAACTTAAATTTGATCAAAAAAATTAATTTTGTGATGTGTGAGTGGTAATACACAGTTTTCTGGGCAAAAATTAAAATTTCACCAAAAACGTTAATTTTGTGTTAATACACAGTTTTCTTGGTAACAACTAAAATTTGATCAAAAACACTAATTTTGTGAGTGTTAATCCCTAGTTTTCAAAGTAAAAACTAAAATTTGATCACAACATTAATTTTGATATATGTGAATACACTGTTTTCTGAGTGAACTAAGATTTGATAAAAAAAAAAAAAGAAATTGTGATGTGTGAGTTAACATACACAGTTTTCTGGGCAAAAAATAAAATTTGATCAAAGTCATTAATTTTGTTACTGTTAACACAATTTTCTAAGTAAAAACTAAAATTTGATTAGAAAATATTAATTTTGCGAGTGTTAATACACAGTTTTCTGAGCAAAAACTAAAATTTGATCAAAAAGTTAATTTTATGATTTCTGAATGTTAATACACAGTTTTCTGGGTAAAAACTAAAATTTGATCAAAAACATTAATTTTGTGAGTAAAACTAAAATTTGATCAAATGCATTAGTTTTTTGATTGTCAATACACAATTTTCTGGCTAAAAACTAAAATGTGATAAAAAACATTTAAACTGTTAGTACTGGATTTGGTTAAACTCATGGTGCGAGCTAGGCCAAGAATACAGGATAGCAAAGACCTGATCAATGACAGCCTCAACATCCTTCTCCTTACCCTAAAAATTCCGGCTGTCTCTTTCTTTCCAAAGGGTCCAACAAATCGCTGCTGGACACATGTTCCACAGAACAGCTCTTTTAGAACCTCCTTTTAACCAAGTCCAAAAGCTGAGAAAAGCATTAACCTCATTAGGCATAACCCAAATCTCCTTGAGCCTACTCAAAAAGAAACCCCACACCTTGAAAGCTAAGCTGGAATGCAACAATAAATGAGTAGTACTTTCTGCCTCAGAACAACATATACAAGATCTATTAGGAATTGACCATCCTCTAGATATTAAGTTGTCAAGCGTTAAAAGATGTCCTTTAACCGCCAACCACATGAAAAACTCTACTATAGAGGGAACCTGAGTTTTCCACAGAGAACTCCCTAGTCCCCTCTACGATCCGAAATCCATCTCCTCGAGTCTGCCTCGTCCCTAAAAACAAAGCATTGAAGGGCTGACAACAGTAGAGCTACTGATTCCAATTCCCCATCAAATCGGGGTTTTCTGAAATTCAAGTTCCAACCTCTACCATGCTGATCCCTGATTGAAACTTCAGCAATTGAGGCTTCTTGATTTTGCATCAACCTGAATAAATCTGGAAAATGGCTGCAGAGTGCAGCATTCCCAACCCAATGATCAGCCCAAAATCTAACCCTGTCACCCTCACCCACCTCAAACTTCATGCCCAACTCAAATTTCGCATATAGCTTTCCAAACCCCAACACCATAAAATCTCTGGATGGGTTGAGTTGTCCAATCCCCTGAATCAGTTCCATATTTAGCTTCAATCACCTCTTCAAAGACTACCTCTTTCCACCCCAAACTTCCACCACCACTCCCCTAACAAGGCCCCATTGAATTTCCTTAATCTCCTTAGCCCTAATCCACCATTCCCTTTCAATTTGCACACCTCGTTCCATTTGTCCAAATGGTACTTAAATTATTCACCCATACCACTCCATAGAAAATCCCGTTGGAGTTTTTCGATTCTAAGAGTTGAAAGAAAGTAAGGCTTGTTCAATCCTTGAGCTACTCTCCAATACTACCCATTCATGATAATGTTGGTTATGTGATTTATCTTTTTTCTGCCATGAGTTATTTTGTGATAGAATCCTGTGTTTCCATTCCCATCCATAATCAGCCTACCCTTTAATTTACATTGCCACTCCCTCTCAGCTGGCTTTAGGTTGCTTTACTCTTCTTTTAGGTCTAGAGACTCAATGTCACTTGAGCATCTTTTTTTCTTCTCATGATTATTACCGACGTATTTAGAGTTTTCAAAATAGGCATTGCATTAAAGGATTTCCGTTGTAGACATTGAAGGTATTTGGAGACAACATTCCTGCAATATATTTGTATGATGCCTTTTAAATATATATTTTTAATGTTCAAAAAAAAAAACCTGAAAGAGAAGAAAAAAAGGGAGTGCAAGGCTTGAGCTTCATGCCTCAAGACTTAATGTCTCACCTCATGCTTGCACCTTTTAACATGTTACTCCTTTCTTTATGTAAATTCTGCTTAAGGGATTGTTTACAGTTCTGGGTGCTCTGTATGCATGCACAATTTATTGTCTAACAGATACAATTTTCTTGGTGAGCTTTATTCATGTTAGAATGAGCACATTTGAGTGTGCAGTCTTCAAATATTTTTATAGTGGGCTTTTTGTTTCATGACATAACAAACTGCTTGGGGAGTATTCTGGTTTTCCTCTTATAGTTGAGATGAATCCAATCTACTTAACTGTGGATTTACAATATTGTCAAAGGTGGATGCACACATTCAACAGCTTGATCAATATTTGAGGAGATTCGATGAAGAACTTCGACGTGGTATTCTGCGTTTTGCATTTCTTTCATTTCATTCTAGACTCTACATAAAATGTTGGAATATATTCTAGTGGATTTGATGTTTCTGTGATCACAGAAATATCTTCTTCTGATTACATGTATTTATTTAATTTTGTATGGCAACTGGAATTGTGACAGAAAGAGAGCTAGTCGGTTCCTCTGGGGCAGCTGCTCTGAATCCTGATAGCAGTGTGAAATCTGGAAGAGGTAGTGAAAGTAGAAAAGGAGGACGTAAAAAGTACGTATTTTTCTTAAATATCGCCTTCTTAAAATTCCATGTCACAACTGATTTATGCTTAATGCTACTGATATCTGATCCACTCCTTAATGTATGTTGACTATCCCTTATTTTAGGGTCTTACTGCATTTATATCTTATGAACATGTGGAATATTTTTATATTTGTTGTTTTGAATGATTATTGTCAAACATATTCATGTGAATCAATATTAGGGGATGAATATGCTTTTATCTTATCAGAAGTTCTTAGATATAATTTTGATGGTCAAGACTCTCAGGCTATTACTGGTTAACTGTAACCTTTAGAATACCTCTCCCCGGAAGAAAATCGGGGCAATGTAGACTGTTGAGGCACCTTATGCCTGACAAATGTGTCACATAGTAATCAAACATTTAGTATCTGGTAGACAACTGCAGTGGAAGAGCTATATAGAAGGGTCCAGTACAGAGAGTTAAGGAAGTAATTAGTTGAATGAGAAATAGTATCTGAAATAAGAAATCAGATTTGTGAAGGCAATTAGGATAGTCCAAGTACTTCTGAATTGCAATCATTGGTTGGTGCTTGCACTTTGAGTTGTTTGCTGCATATCCCACAATCGTTACTATGATAAAGTGTCTTTAGGAGATTCAGATGTGGTTAGCCTCTACAAAGAGAATATTCTTCAGTAATAGGCAGTGTATTCCTGCTCAACGTACTTACTGAAGAACAACCTCACTAGTGATAGGAAGCAGCAAAGCTGCCTGAATAACTCTTCCCTCCCTTGGGAGTACTCAAGGATGTAAATTCATATCTTTCTGTTGATCTCACACAAGAATCTTGAGCACACAAGAATCTTGAGGATATTTTTGCATGAGAGTTCATATACATTGACATGCTTTACTTCCTGACTGAAGTAAAAAAGCTTTAGGATAATTTTGCATGCTTTTCTCTTGATGTTTCTGTTGCAACTATGCATTTTTTCTTTATGAGTTATACTGAAGAATCTTTTGGATGCACTGTGCAGAACACGCTTAGCAGCAGCAGCAGCAGATACACCAAGTATGGATTTAGATTTGCCAGTGGATCCTAACGAACCTACATACTGTTTATGCAACCAAGTTAGCTATGGGGAGATGGTTGCATGTGATAACCCGGACGTATGAAAATTTTATTTTGTTGAGAATTTTTTTCTTATAGTGTTCCTTTATTTGCTTACCTCAAGATTGCTTTCTTCCTTTTAACATGCTAGGCTTGTAATTTGATACTGACTTTTCCTCTCTCTTGACAGTGCAAGATAGAATGGTTTCATTATGGCTGTGTTGGTCTGAAAGATCCACCAAAAGGAAAATGGTATTGTCCAGATTGTGTTGGTAAGCAAAAACGTCAGAAAGGGAAATGAATGGCAAATCTTGTGCGAGTGAGCTGTGCGTATGTTCCTGTTACGTCCTTTACTGAGAATTAATTTAGCATGGGCATCATGTTTTTATTTCTCTTTTTGCAAAATAATTTGTGTTTTTTTCCCTCGTAATAGTGTAGAATGATCATGTGATGTTTGAACTGGGAGATCTACTGTGTCAAGATTATGTTCAAAGTTTCTTCTGACGTTCTGAGTTTTGTTTCAGCTAACATTAAATTTGCTTTCATGTTTCACAGGATTTATATTATGGATGGTGCAACTTGAGAATGGAAGCTTTACTGAAAGAGAGCCATTTCTGTTGGCGTCTATCTTTGTGTTACAGCTGCCAATGTCATTTCTTCTCGCTTGCTCTATTCTCTCGAGCATAGGGAGAAGCCACATAGAAACTGAAGCATATTGTTCTCCCCTACCTGGTTTTGAATAGAATTCGATCATTGGTGAAAGGGTTAGGAATTTTTTTTTCTTTATTTTTTGGTGTGGCAGGCCACCTTCCTTCTTTAGTTTATTGTGTTTACATTGCCTTTACTCAGTGATAAAGGATGTAGGGGGTGCAGGCAGCCAGAATTTTTGTTTAGAAAATCGTGTACTGTTTAGGAAAAAAGAAAGTTATCCTCCACATCCTAACCATTTCCCAAGTATGTGAAAACATCGGAGGATAAAATGCATGAATAAGTGTGAACCTATATCTGCAGTGATAATAAAATGGTCTAAACCTTATAATGTATGTTTTTCTTCCTTGGAAGTCTTTCAATTCCTTGATTTTAATAGGAATAAAAACCAGTATGACTTTTGTTTTGGAATAAAAACCTCGATCCTATTCTTTTGTATTATGAATCTATATGAGGTATGAATCCGAGGAATTTATCGGATGATACTTTGAAGTAGCACTTTAGAGGATTCATCTTAAGGTTGTGTTGCCTAAGCATAAGGAAGATTTGTTGGTGAAGTGGTTGAGCCCTTTATGGCTTTTTACGGTTAGATCATCCGCATGACATTCTATGGTTTTATGCAACACCTTTCTAATTCATGTAGTTTTGGTTCATATATTCACAAAGATACCATGAGCACTTTAGGGGGCTCCCTTGGGATGAAAGACCTACTCCAAATCTGCTTTTGTATACGAATAAGGAAGTTGATAGGTTTGGGACCAAGGGTCCTTTGCTATTACTCTTCTCTTGCTGGCGAATCTACATGGAAAATATTTGAATTGTACATTCGTGCATGCGCGTGTACATGGATGTGCACTTCATGAATGATTCAAAGAGATGAAAATAGCTGAAAGTGATGTCTGTACTTCACCAGAAATATGTCCAAGATTTCATTCAATGTGGTCATGCAAATTTGAACCAACATAGATCGTAATAGGCAGTTATGTTGTCGAAGTAAAGCAGACTATTATATTCTTTCCCTCAAATCGTTTCATTGATAGGCCAGCTTAAAGATCATCAGGTGAACAATCTATTTTTTGGTTTGACATAGATACTGATTCTGGAGCTAGTTCATGTTCTGATATCAATTGTCCAATTGATCTTTGGGCATCCTCACCTGCAGAGGCCGTTGCTTATAGAACTTGGGGCTATTTAGGCAACGACACATGAACAACAGAAGTTACCGTTGCTAAATGTTATCGATCTTGCTAATTAGACATGCCAGTACTAAAACCTAAGACCTGAAATAGGATTGCTTGCATCAGAGATGGTTGAACCACATGGCACGTCCTATACAACTTGAAGTATTGGTACACGTTACAGATAGCAAACTAAATGAATCAAAATTTGATTTAATATTACCATTGTTAATTTTTTTTTTCCTGACACCAAATTTCATTCACTGCCAAATTAATGCTATTTTCACTGCAACAAAACATACAAACTGTTGGTAGAGCTACATGCAATATGCTCTCTCGGCTTGTTGAAGGGGTCAAGAATGTACAGCATAGTGGAGAAAGCTCATAGCAGTTACAATAAGTCGTCGGCAACAGTATCAATACTCTGCCTAGCAGAAAGCACCCGGTCCAGGATTTGGTCTGGAACTGCAATTCCGGTGGTCTCCATGTCTGCGACAATTGCAATAGCTGCGTCTAGTTCGCCAAGGTCAAGGCAGAGCAAAATGATTTCATCATACAAGGGGCTGCAAAAATAAGTAAATTAATCAATAAATAAAATAAAAAAGAAATAAATAAAATGATGTCAGTATATCTCAGATTAAAGGGACGTGTAAGATGCTAAATTTGCCTCACGGTTGAGAAATGACAATTTTTTTTTCCAGATAAAATCTCTGTAATATTTATACCCTTAAATAAAGTTAAAGCATCAATTTCTATAAAGAATGCCTCATCCCTCGATGAATTAAGAAAAAAATCTCCCCCATAAATTCTGGCGAGCTCGAAGCATAGAAGTTGCCACTTTTTTTTTTTTTTTGAAAGAATTCATCAGCCATATAATTTAAATTTTTGAAGATATTTTTGAACGTATGGTTACTCCTGTCGTTCTACAGTAGCCAATAAATCATCAATGGACATATATTCCACAATACCCCTGACTTGCTTCGACCCCTCTTCCACTCCGAATCACAATTATAATTCAATCATTCCTGCATAACCCACCACTGAAAACTTACTAAGAAAATAGCATCAAATGGAATAGGGATATACTCGCAATGGATGAGTAAATGTAAAACAGTTCAACCTCTTTTTTACACATCACAAATCTATTTGGCAACATCTATCCTCTTGGATGTAAATTGTCTACAGTCAAGATGTTGTCCAAAAAACCTCCCATAGAAAAAAAAAAACCAATCTTCTCCAACTTCCATTTTCTTGAGTCCAGACCCCAATCAAACAGTATTGGCTAAATAATGGATAACAAAGATGTAACCTATTTCAATTCTCTATCATATAACACACGTCTAAACTCAATCCTCCAATCCATACCTCACGTAGAGCCAAATAGTCCTCAATCCAAGCTCCCCCGTTCACGATCACCAAAACTAAACCAGGAAAATGATGCACGAAATATGATTAAGGGCTAAATTAGATTTTGAAAGATCTCTCTCCAGCTTTAATATAACCCCTTTGAATGCTCTTATCAATTCCGTATTACTTCCAAGGTCTTCACTATCATGATATGACGGATGGAGATAGAATGTTGAAAACACAATAGACAATAAATTATATTTTGTCACTATCGCTTAATTAATACAGCCAAAGATTCTAGCTTAGTTGAGGCACGGACATCGTGGAATTAGTTATTGCATCTTCCGCCAATGATTTTACAATATCCCTTGTAATCTAGGTGCGACTGCTGTAATAGCAAGCTTATATCTCCTAATGGCCTCGTATACATAACCCTAGCTTACTTCTACCATTTTATCACCTTCAACACTTTCACGAAGGGATTGTGTACCTCTGCAACCAACTGTGCATTATCCCAAAAGTTATTACCAAGGATGGAATCTTCAACTTTCTTTGCAACAGGGTCCCTATTACCTTTGCATTCTTGCTATTCATCTGATAGAAACATCCTCTTCAAGCCTGCCTTCTGTGAAATAATGCTATTCATAGTAATAACGTTTGTAACAAACCATGATGCCCGACCTAAGTAGTTTCCCTGTAGTGAACTGTCTCATCAGATAAGTACCCAACTATGATTATAAATGCAACTCGTCGACCTCTTTGCCTTCTTAATCACACCCTTGACAATCTTTTTATCCCCAAAGTTGTGTAATATCAGATGAATGAAATGTGCAGTAAGTGGGGCCCAATAGAGATGCTTCCTCTTCTGCACCGATAATTCTCCAGTGCTTTCTTGAATGAGGACTCATTATCAGTGACAAGCTAAAAAACATACTGCTGTCCAATCCTTTCTAAAACCTTGTCCATCAATCTAAGAAGGTACTGGTGGTCCTTTATCTGTTCAGACACATTCATGGCCTTGTGGAATATCGCCTTCCCATCACAAAAAAACCAAAAAGTTAATGATAGAAAGTCTGCAACTCAAAGGGTTATTCAAGAGGCAACAAGCTACCAAATTGTTGCTCTTGGAACTACTCGTTTTGGTACTGTAATTGGATCAGTCACATGGTTTTAAATTTTGCCAAAATGCCTCCCAGTGAAACGATATATAAGGGGAATTCGCTGAATCTCCCATTTTCCCCTATTTTTCAAAATTTGGGCGAAATATAGGGAAACAATTTCTCCAAGCTGACGAAATTTTCCGCCAGGTCAGCGAAATTTTGCGAAATGTCACCAAAAAAAAATCTGGCGAAATGTCTGCCAATATCGAAATTTAAAACCTTGGTCCGTCAAACAATCGCTGCTGCAGGGTCTTTCACGAAATCTACAACAACATAGGAAAAACTTCTAGCATAGCTACTAGCTCTGCAGGATCTGCTGAGTACCAAACTGCTTGCTTTGGCCTAGATCTAGATTCCGAGAGTGGTGATTGAGAGCTTGATTCTGATGTTTGTGAGCGTGACCTGTAATCCCTATCCAACCACCACACATGATAGTCACCCCATACTGATCCCACTTCTTCACTTCTTCATGTATGACTATGTAAGTCTGTATCTCCTCCATTGTAGCGCATCCAATATGGGACCCGTGATCTCATATGGGGTGGACCCTTAATCTCCGGTTCATCCCTAGCAATCTCAATAATCACACCTCATAGATTGTTTGCTCTATTCAGCGGGGTATTGCTATAGATAAACCATTCACCAATGGCCCGCTTCATAGATTCTGCCCATTTCCCTGGATGACAAATATTCTTCAGCCTATGCTGTTGGGCATCCCTGTTTCTAGGATCCATCACCCTATGCTAGGATCTCTAAACTTCTTCACAGGCTTCTTGGACTTAAGAAATTTATCACAAGCTTATCTGATGCTTGTTCTATGCATCAAACCACGAGCACGCTTGCTAGCACCACCACGATCGATACTGGGAGTACAACCAATATTTACTCTGCCTCTTGACCACTCCCTCTCATGCATGTCATAATTGAATCACCTAAATGCTGCAACGGACTGCCCCCTATTTAGAGGTGTCAGTACCTTCGTATCATCATCGTCATCATCACCACCACCATCATTATCCTGTATATGTAGTATTTCCCCTATCTCTCATTCTTGGTGTTTTTTTTATTGATATATTAAGAGAGAGGAGAAGGTATGAAAGAAGAAACAAAAGGGGGAGGAACAGGTTCCCCAAGACAAAGAACCATCGATCCACGCACAAAAACAGAACCATCAATAACCAAAGAGAGCCCTCAATACACAGCAACCAAAACAAACCAGCAAAACTAGGACACCAAAAACCCCATACAAGCATTGGATTCCCAACATCTAAAGAAGTCCGAAGAAGAAACATCCTTGAATTCTGGAAGAACCGCTGCCCATGCAGCCGTAGTACCCACAATAGAATCAATAAGACGATTAGAACTCTTCCAAGAATCCTCAAAAATTCTTTTATTTCGTTCACCCCAAATCTCCCAAAGGATACAGAAGAAAAGAACACTATACAAAATCTGACCTTTCTTCCCCAAAAAAGAAAAGCACCAGGGGAGGCTAAACCACTCCAATACTCCGAACAAAGAAGAACCAAACCTTTGACACATAGCCACAAGAAAGAAAGAGATTATCGAAATTATAATCATAATTATATGGTGTTTAAAACCTAGGTTAATCAAAATATATTTATTTAGCAACTATTAATAATTATAGATTAATTACAATTACAAGTATGCTATTGGATGAGAGGTGGAGGAAAATCTAATGGAAAAGTACATCGTATCATGAAGTATTGGCTTTTAGTTCAATGGCCTTTCTGTAAATAAGTTGAACTACAAAGCTTCTTTGATTTTCTTATATTTACAGAAATGCCATTGTAACCTAGTCAAAAAGCAATATTGATCTTTGTTAGCCATGTGGGAGGCTGGAAGAGAGCCAAATGTCTTTAGTGATAAGAATAATTCAGTTCAATTAATTAAGTTAGATTAATTTAAAGAAGAAGAAGAAGGGAGAATATAAGGTAAATCCGTAAATGATAGCCATAGTTTCTTTATGTTTTAAACTAAAACAGCGTTTCTGCAGGCTTCGGTTAACCAAAGGGTACTGGCCGATCAGCTGAAGACTAAAACAGCGTTTCTGCAGGCTTCGGTTAACCAAAGTACTGCTTTAGTTAATCAAAGGGTACTGGTCGGTCAGCTGAAGACTAATCGAGGATTAAAATTTCACTCCGTTTCAATATAAATTATGTTCTTTAGTTCTAAAGTGTTGGGAAATTATAAAATGCATTATTACGGTTAATTAGGTTATAATTATATGCAAACTGAACTTGCATATTTTAATCAAAGACTTCACCAGTTTCATATTTTGATATGAATATTAGTTTATACACGTGATTTTTTTCAAAGGAATTGGGCTAATAGCCTAATATTATAGGATGTCACTTAGTTTTTTTTTTGGGTATGATTTGACAAGTGATTTGGTTTCTTACTATCTTCCAAAAGTACATGTACATGCATAAGACATGGTTGTTCATATGAGATGAAAGGATATGATATTTGATAGAAAATATATGACATGTATATGTGTGTATGAATGCGTGTTTTATGTGTTTGAACTGTGGACGCGAATATTGTTACTGGATCCTTGTACAAGTGGTTGATGTGGCTTTTTATCTGATCAATGAGTCCACGTACTGATTGAATGTTTTATTGACTGGCTCTTATTGTGATAAACAATATTTTACCGTGAGCTGTAGGCCGATACGTCTAGCTTGTTATGAAGACTATCGCATAAGGGTGGCCTTTGTGTCTGGGCCCTTAGCTATAAAGTAGATTGGGTAGCTATATGTCTACCCCATATATTTACCAATATGAGTAATTAGTTAAGCATGTATGAATTTATATAGTTTTCTATGTCAATTTCTGCAGTGTATCCTTAGTTATTCATATCTGTACAATATGAAAGCTATGTTGATATTTGTGGGAAATTGAACTAGAAAACACTAGTATGTATGTACATGCATAAGTGACACATGCTCATAGATTTTCGATGTGTTACCGTTATCTGCTTAATGATCTAATTGGAGTTTAATTGTTATGTTACGACTATTGTCTATTAGGATATCATATCTCATTAAATGTTTTATTTTTAGACGATGACGAGGAGTTGGAGAAAGAATTAGAAGCACAACCACATGAGGAAGAGCAAGACTACATTTCTCTTTTGTAAGTTGGATAGTTAGACATGTAGAAAAAGAGAGAGAATTAGAGAGTGAGAAAAATGAAGAGGGAAAAATGTATTTTGAAGACTGTTGTATGTATATATTGTTCAATTTTGTTGTGTATATATATATACATGTACATAGAATGAAATGTTTAGTTTCCTTTTTCCACTACTTAGTGTACTCTGATATATCAATAAACAGATTATGCTTGGTATTAAATAATCAGTAACTGTTTGATCTCATATGATCGTCGTGATCCGTGATTAATTGTTTTATACCAATGAACTCTCGGATCGGGTATAGAGTTTCTTCTCTCCATTATTTAATGTAACTCACATTGAAGGTCAACATGTGATTGGTAGGGTTAGGTTGTCGTATGCCTTGAGTAATACCAGAACTCAAATTGGGTATTTGAGAGGAATGCTTCCTTCTTTTTTCTCATGGGAAGTCTGGTTGGAATGCAATAAGAGGTTCCATGATGGGAATGCAAACTATGTTAGATTAATTATGTCTAAAATCATCCAATGGTTGCATGAGATGTCTGAATTGATTAGAATCCCTAAGGAGTCCAGTTTTGTGAATCAATTGGCTTTAGAAGCACTTTTTGTGCTTATCATTAGGCAGAAACCAAAGGTTGTGTCCTAATGTTGGACTCTTAAAGGTCAATGTGGATGGAGCATTCAAAGGTTGAACTGGTTTGACAGGTGGGGGAGGCATTATTAGAGACTCCAATGGTGAGTTTATCTTTGGTTTCTTTCATTTTTATGGTAAGGTATCTAACGGTTGGTGAAGCCCATGCATTGCTTGATGGTTTGAATTTTGCTAACGTCTTGGGTATAGTAAATGTGGAAGTAGAATTGGATTCTCAATCTTTGGTGGAGATTTTGAAAGGTAGGTTTCTTGTCCATGGGTTCTTCATTCATAAATTAAAAAGATTAAGATTTTTGAGCCATTTAGTCTAAACCATGAGTTTAGAGAAGCTAACTCAGTTGCAGATTCTCTTGCTTCTTTGGCATGCATTCAAGGTCGGAATATTGCTTATCATGTTAAAGCTGATTTATCTCTTCAATGTAGTATGGCCATTCGAGTAGATAAGGTATGTTTGTTTAGTCTTAGGTATGTTCAAAAGTGAGTGCGTATTAAGATCCTTAGTTTAAAAGGGTCTTCGTCTCATGCATTGTGTTCTACAAAATGTTTGTTTCTAAAGTTTGTGCACAAGGGGTAAGGTTCACATGTTAATCTCTCTCCTCCCCCTCCTCTTCCCCTCCCTCTGATGGAGTGCTCCTAGTCCTATGGCCTAGAGGGGGTTTCTTAAAAAAAAAAAAAAAAAAAATACAATAATCAAGTTGCAGATTTTTCATGCATGCAAGTAATTGGAGTTATTAATTGCTTTAAAGATCATTATCCAAAGTTCCATACTGTCACCAAGCATATCCCTTGAATATCCAAAAATTCCGTGATACAACCCAACATATAAGGGGGACAAGGTCCACTAAACACTGGCAAGTACGAAACTACGAACACACTTACCAAATTTACTATACTTGTAAAGATGACTTAAATGCTTTAGATTCCGAATTCTTTATGGAGAGAAAATATCTTTAAGGAGAGAGGTTTCCACAGTTTGTTCTAGAAAGATGTTCTGATCCAACTCCATTTTATTTATATATTTATTGATTTTATTTTTGAGAAGTTGTATTTAATTGAAATTCAACACAACAGATTCCAAAATCAGAATAAGCTAAGAAACTTGTATCATCTCTCAGTAATCTTCTGAAGCAAGGAACTTGATATTACCTCCCAAAGACATAACCAAGACTGTGTGTCATCTGCAAAATTTTCAAGAAAGCTGAAGGGAATGGTGCTCTTATAGCTGCACGCAAAATCATGGCACAGTCGCCAATAGTTGGAGTTCCACCCAATTCAATGACCTGAGTTATTATCCAACATTGTTTTATTCAGTTTGGAACGCATAATAAAAGCCAACAATTCATTTTGTGATAACGGTAAAATCTAACATCCAGGACATGATAAATTGGATTTGTTCACATCAAACAGCAACAAAACAGTTGGAAAGCCCATAGAAAACAAAACGAGAAAACTGTTCATCAATTTATATAGAACACGTAATAATAATAAGAAGAAGAAGAATACAACAATAGTAGTAGTTTTGCAGTATCTGGTCAACTCTTTCAAAGCTTTCAACAAAAGAGATGCACGGTTATGAGCAGTTTGTTTTTTGATAAGTTATTTTGCGCACAGTTATTTGGTATAGCCCATAGGAAGAAGGGAAACGGAAAGTTTTTGAAGATGTTGATTCTACTTAGATGCACTGACTTTAAAGCCTAAATCCCTTCTATTTTTGCGGTTATCAGTTCTGAAGAAATTTTATGACATTAGGAGGGTTAAAATCTAAAGCAAGCAAGTTGAAATCATTCCGAAGTAATTCACTCAGATATTTGGCCTTTGTACATCTAGTCATGGCTCATTGTCCTATTCCTTATATCTTGGTAATCTTGGAGGAATCACTCCCCCATTTTCTTATAAGAATAAACTCTATCAACCAAAACAAGGGAGAAAAACCTTATTTTGGATAGTAAGAGACCTATAAATTGTGGCTGGGGAAGAACCAAATGGAAACAATTTGAAAGGGGGAAGATTGATGGTGCAAATCATTGCCAGGGAGGTGATAGATTCCAAAGTTTATTTCACAAGCAGCAACTTTGAAAATAAGGGAACTAGCAGAGGAGTTTTTCCTCTATAAATGCTAAGTTACCAATTGAATTGAACAAAGATCTCCCTGTCAACAAAGTGGGAACAATGTGTCCCTAAAAATCATAGTAGATTGTCCTGAAGTATTGCTGTATGCCCATAAGAGTACTATGACCATAAAGAAAGCCTGGTATATATAGCAAGTAGCAACTACATTTAACGTGAAAAATCCCATGGGCATCTTTGTATCAATTAATTTGATAAGGTTCATCCAATACAATAATAAAGAAGTTACTCATACCTAATAAACTGTTTGACAATAGAAAGTCTATCATAGTAAAATACCTTGAAGTACAGATGTACGCCCATAAAATAATTATGATCATAATGAAAGCCCAATATATATATATATATAGCAAGTAGTAACTGGATTTAAAGTAAAGAATTTGAAGGGCATCTTTATATCCATAAATTATGAGAAAGTTCAGTCAAGACAATATTTAAGAAGGTATTAATATCTGATAAACTGTTTTTAATAGTAGAAGATTCTATATCTGATTCAATGTCAACACATCTAAATTTCACTATAAGATAATAAAAAAGAAGTGTTTAATAGTTGAGAAGTCAGCTTCTACTCAGACCATGAATGAATTATCATTATGAAAGTTAAATTTGAACAACAAATTATTGAGCAACACAGATTATGGGCAAAATAAACAAAAATCAAATAGAAAATAAACCAACTGATTTCGAAAGAATGAAAAAAGAGGAAAGAGAAAGCAGTAAGAACAAGAGTATAAGAACATACCTTCAACATTACTTTGATTGCCAACTCAACTTCCCATTCTTGTGACCATTTTGGAGGTGGTCTCTTCTTTAAATCTTTCTCCCATGTCCAACCCCAAATATCGGCAATGGTATACATGTCTGAGACATCAAATATTTTTCTTTCTCTCATCACCTTGAATGCTTCATGTATATCCTCAGGAAACCAGTCATCATCATCTAAGTCCTTCACGCAAATACAACAAATTTATCAAATTTCTGATTGAAAAAAAAAAGATTTTAGTGTTCGAAAAGGGAAAAAGAACCAAAATTAGCCACCGTGGTTTATTGTATAAGGATCATGGTCACTTATGCGTTGAAAGCTACATTGATGCAGATTGGGCTGGATTTCTTGGTGTTGGGAGATCTACTACAGGCTACTATGTTCTTGTTGGAGGTAATCTTGTGTGACAACCAGGCAGTTGTTCAAATTGCTTCTTAATATATATATATATATATATAAATATATCACACTTTTACTGATAAAAAAAAATCTTGTGTCATGGAAGAGCAAGAAGCAAACAATAATTGCCAGATCTAGTCCTGAATCAAAGTACAGGGAGATGGCACATACTACTTGTGAGTTAGTATGGATGAAACACTTGCTAGAAGAACTTGGGTTTACTCAGTCCAATCCTATGAA
>JAUPMG010000011.1:3832799-3849785 GCA_031762675.1 Pachysandra terminalis
AATTTCTCTCTTCTTCTCTCTTTCTGTCTCTAACTCTTTCACCCTCTCACAACCAACCCCAACGATGGAGAGAGTGGGTGAGGATCAAGAGCCCTCATCCACATTCCTCTCCTTCTCTCACCTTGCAAAGCCACCACCTCGACCACTATCCTATGAACTCGTTCACGCAACTGTGTGTGAACAGTTCAAACGAATTTCTAGCCTTTACCCCACAATACATTAAATTACAAAATGAACCCCCAAATGCATTAACCTATTCGAAATAACTCATTTGATCGCATTAAACACATATATTATATACATACATACACATTAATTCAAATAGTATATAATTAAATGGACGAAAAGTTTTAGGGAGTTTAGGTCATTACACTATGTGAATCAGTCTATCCGGGACTTCCTCATTATATCATGATATTCAAATCACAATAACTCTCAGTTATATCATAACTTTCAACATATGTGAAGATTTGATGGTATAGTCAAGCACAAGACCAGATTATGGTCAATAGTGTAGTCAGGCTTATGCTGTGCATGTGTGTGTAAGTGCACATTAACTAAACATACAATTTGTGTACAATAGTGAAATAACTCTAAAAATCAATATGAATGTAAAAGTCATGGTATATGCTCCATGGTATTCAATTCAGATCAAATCATGATAATCATATGATAGAACATATAAAATTAATCAATCAATCAAATCATTCATCCAAACATGTCATAAAATCACCACAATAATCATTTAATTAACTAGGAAGTCAAATCAATACATATCAATCATCAAACAAATCTAAGACAGCTGCCAGGACAGTTCTGGTAGCCTAACTGGCACACCGGTTCTGTCTGGCTGACTAACCAAACAAGGGTATGACTGATTGGCAGGCTAACAGGCACATCGGTTAGCCACCGGTAGTCTAAACAGGGGCTTGATGTCAAACACACAGGGTCACAAGACTGACCGGCACAACTGTTGGCCACCGACAGTCTAAACAGGGGCTCACTCCAAGATCACACTGTGGATTGGTAGGCTAACTGGTACACCGGTTGCCCACCGGTAGCCTAACCAGTGTCACCAAACAAACAATGGGGATCCGTCAGTCTAACCAGTACACCGATAGGCCGTCGGATGCCCCCTGGGTCCACCGATAGGCTAACCAGCACATCGGTAGCCTGCCAGTTTGCCTAGAAACCAGTAAACTACATGAAATTCATCTTTTAAGTTATTTTTAATCAAAACTTCCTTCTAACACTCATATTGAAATGAAATTCCGAACCAAACCAAATCAAAATATCAAACAATAAATCAACTTACCTTTGCTAGGATGATGATGCTTAAATACTAATATTTTAAAGTTTAATTATCATGTTTTAATTAAGAACTTAAGCTATGTCATATTCAATGAATATGGCATCTCACCTACATTCAAATCGTAAATAAGGAGTAATTTAGTTACTTACCTTGGCTTGCTTGATGGATCTTCTTCTTCTTCACCTTAGTTCATGTTTTGAACTTCTTCTTCTCCAAGCTCTTAAAGCTCCCGCTGACTTCTTCACTCTCTCTCCCTCTCTTGGAATATAGTTCACACGTCTACCCTTAGTATTCTTATAGATTTCCTATAGCTTCCTATTTAGTCTAGGATTTGTTATCTAAGTTGGATTATGTTTTAGTTTATAGCCTTCAGATTTAGATTAGTTTAATGCTAGCCTTTAGATTAAAGTGTCATAGTGCTAGATGAATTAATCATTGGTTTTTATCTCACTTTAATCCTATTCAGATTTAATGTCTCTTCCTTTTGATCCTAACTATTAGATTAATCTAAGTGTTCTAATTATGGTAGATTAATTATTATCTAATCTAGTTCCTTAATGAATTAAGATTAGTTCTTAATTCTCTAATTAATCCTAGCCGTTGATATAGTTTAGTTAGCCTTTAGATCTAAGTTTCTACTTGTAATTAAATTAATATTTATCTTCTTTTAATTACTAATTCCTATCCTAATTAGAGTTCTTTATTATCCCTATTAGTGTCCTAATCTTACTTGAACTAGTCTTTAATTATCTTATTTTAATTGGACTCCTAATACAACTAGTATGCTTCATTCTTAAGCTATTTGGGAGTCCAAACAAACTCTAACTTAAATTTTCTAGAAGGTATTAATTAAAAACGAATTTATTATGTTTTACATCTAATTTGTTGGTTTCGGCCTTAAGAATAACTTAAGCCCATTAAGCTAATTAATTAAGGTCCATACTTAATCACTTAAGCCCAATTAAAGTTTATAAGCCCAATTCCTTGTAATTAAGCCCAAGATTAATTAATTAAGCCCAATACTTAATTAATTAAGCCTTAAACAATTATTTTTTGATCTGTGATCATACAGAGTCTTCATATTTATATATATTAAGGTAAGTATATGGTTATTATATAAGTGCTTAAGGATATAATTTGTTTTAGAATCCTATTAAATTACTATTGTATCCTTAAAAAAAATTATACTTCAATTTTTTCGTGTTGTTACAATGTATATCTACATGTACATAAAATGAAATGTTTAGTTTCCTTTGTCCGCTACTTAGTTACTTTGATATATCAATAAACAGACTATGCTTGGTTTTAAATGGCCAGGTAACTATTTGATCTCACATGATCGTCGTGATCCGAGATTAATTGTTCCGGGTCATGACATTCAATATAAGGAGTTCGTTTCATGCATTGTTTGATTATCAACTCTATTCAAGTATTAACTAAAGATAAAAAAATATTAAATTTATTAATCTTGTTAATATACAGGTCGGGGTCACTGCCTCAACCTTCCTCCTAATTTGGCTTAGAGGGTATTAACTAAAGATAAAAAAAAAATACCTACTGAGTCAAACGGGTCCCCATAACAAATCCAGGTCATGAAACAGCCAATCTCGGCCCTCAATTAAATTAAATAAATAAATTACCTAAAATCAACAATCGTCGACAGGTCATTTGGTGGACTGTTCGGTCCACCGAACAAGGCAAAAGTCGGGCGAATCTGGGGAATCCACTTCCATACTCCTACACAGGTCATATGTAAAACAAAACACCAATAAAATACTCAGTCTTATGCCTTCGGTGAGTTGCCCGACACACCGACCCACCTTCGGCAGCATAACCCGAGAACAATCAATTCTTCGACAAACCCTTTGGTGGGAGTGTCAGTCCACCGAAGTTCCTTCGGCAGGAATTGGTCGGTCCACCGACCAGGCCACCGAAGATATGGAGATTTCCAGATTCACATTGTTATTCCCAATGCCTCTTAAACAAATCTCTAGTCCAGCCTATATGACATGCATGATAACATGTAAATATATAAAGCCCATGCATAAAAGATCCATAAAGCATGATCTAAAGCCTAGATCACATCACTTCTTGAAACAATCATATAACACATATAAACACAAGAAGAAACATACTAAAATGATTAATATCCTATAACATTACATATATGCATTAAATCATCATAGAAGCATTCTCTCATCATTAGATTATGATATAAATATAAGATCACATCATTCACAATAAATCATATCATAAGAACCCTAATAATAGGCCTTACCACAGATCTGCAAATATTCACCACGGATCCACATATTTTTACATCACATCAAATAGGGAACGTGTTCTCACACTAATAGATTTATCAAACATCACACCAAGCATGAGAGAGTAGATCTTGTATGAATTAGAAACAAAGAAAGTTTGCTTACCACTTAGATCTTTTTTCTTGGTTTCTAGCACTTGATTTTAGCTTTTTCTCTTCTTCTTCTTTCTAGGGTTTCTGGAGTACCACATTTGTTCTCTCTCCATGATCTCCACAAATTTTAGTGTGTTATGATTTTTAGAAACTCTATTAAAGGACATAGCTGTAATTTTAGCCCTATTATTCTACACGAATTTCACTTTAACTAAAGGTCTATTAAGTGTGACTTAAACCTTTATTAAATTATTTAAAGTTATTTATTAATGCCTTAGGCCTTAAGATACCACACTCAAGCCCAATAACAGCCCAATTACACTTTTAGCCTACTTAAACCCTGCAACTTAGTCCATTAAGCCTTAATGATCCTATGTACCACCTAGGTAGACTTTCCGAGTGAATCATCCAATAAATTATTTTTTTAACTAGACTTAAATTTTGGTTCAGGGTATTACAATATTCTCTCCACCTTTCTTTAATATTGCTCTCTACCTTTTTTTAGCCTTACCACCCAGCATGCTGTGAATCGCAAGAACTAAATACAAACAAATATAGCCAAATTATACGAAAACTAACTTAGGAGGCTGCAGAAATAAACATAAAGGAGGAAAACATGTTTCAAAACTTCCACAGGAATTAATATAGCACTTCAGAAAAGAATATACAATAGAATGCTCAGAAAGTCAGCCCTTTCAATTTCAAACCTCCACCAATTTGTGAGAAGCTCTCCTCCTTGATTTTCTTGAAGTCGCAGCAGTTTGGTCAGAATCCTTCAACAACTGGACTCCAATCATTTGAAGAGGCTTAACAGATTTAACTTCTTTGTCCTTAACAGCCCTGTCCCCTTCTTGACTTTCAGTCTGTTCAAGTTCCTCCTCCTCATCAGCTTCATCATCTTCAACCTCCTTTATAGCATCTTCTATAACGTCAGCATCATCCAACATATCTGAAGCTTCTAAATCCTCCAAGTACGTAGACTTGTCATGAGAGCTATTTACATCTTCGCCAAGAAAGCGACGTTTCCAAAACTCTGTATTTGCCGCTTCAAGCTTAATCCGTGAAATTAATTCATCCACCTCTTCATCAACCTGCCAAATAAATGAATCAGAATATTATTCAAGATTCAGAGGTATCCAACAGCTATGATGTTTTTGCACAATGTGTCAAGAAGCAAAGTGCATCCTGTAATAGTTTCTAATTCAAACTCAAAATAATATTAATAAAAAAAATAATTGTATCTAAAATGATATGTGAACCAATTAATGACGTGAATTTAGCAATTAACCTCTTCCTCTTCCTCCTCCACAGGTGGAACCCAAAGAGGACGACCACGTGAACGATTTATTCTCCTTGCCTTTTGCACTCGCTGGTAGAGCACATTTCTTGTTCCATCCGTTGGCAAACCTTGTGCATCTAGTTCTTCCTTTAATTTGGATACTATCATTTTACTAGCAGCCTTGGGCTTTAAGGCATTTTGGTCAGGTCCTTTTACAATCTTCTTTAATCTCTCCTCTACTCTAAGATAATCAGATTCAGATGCATCCCCTAAAGCTGCAGGTCCTTCATTCCTCAGTGTCTTTAAAAGCTTGCGATGGTGAATCCTCCACTCCTCAAGACAATGCTGTTTGAAGGAGGTCTCCATCGGATTTGAATAAATAAATCCAAAGGCATCAGGATCTAAAGGTGTTTTCCCTCTGTGTGGCACCCACCTCTTGCGCTCACCTGTAAGCCACCCTCTGCAACGTACCTGATGAACAATAAAACAAAGTATTACTTCAGTAAACAAACCAACAATAAGGAAAAATATATGTATCAGCTAGCTCATTAGTGACAGCATAGACATACCTTGCTATGTAATCAATCTCATGTCCAAGCTCAGCTTCTTCTTGTAAAGGCTCAATCCAAGAGCTGACTAGTGTCCGATATTTTCTGCTCAAGATCATAGCTCTTGGTGGAATTGGTTGGTTATCTTTGGTCATGGCTTCTAAAGCTTCAAGCAACTCAACAATTCGGCCTAATTTTAAATATAAATTACAGCTTAGAAAAATAGTATATGTAGAAAGAGTAGAGATACTAAAAGTAGGAGAGGAATCCGATTAGGAAATCACTTGAGACACCAGATCACTTTATAGAAGTACTAGCCATTCTGCCCGCGTATTGACATTAAACTGAGGTAAGGTTGTAGATGAGAATACTCAGAAAGACAAGAAAGAGGGTGGACACATTAAACAAAAACAGAACAGTTATGTTTTTCGTCAACTCCTACCAAATATAAAAATCATGATGTAAGAAGTTAAATTCTGACAGAAATTTCATCTCTTTGAAAGGGAGAAATTCAGAAGAAACTTGAGTTTGTGGAAAACTTCACCAATTGAGGAGATATAGCAAAAGTTATAGGGAAGTTCCAAAGAAATGTAAGAAGAGACATGATTACACACACTAATAAATTAAAGAAAAAAAAAAAACACTAAAAGAATTTATATGCAATAAGTTTATGTACCAAAGAAATATTTTATCAGGAATAAATGTTATATTGAAACCAAGCTACATAAAATACAAACATATACAAGTAACTAAAAAATGTCTAAATAAAACACAAGCCACAACCTCATAGAATTATGGGCTTGCTCAAGATCAAATTCATGTAACTTTTGATATGATTTTATGCTCATCTATTGAAAACCAGAGTTAAATACAGAGTTTTCCGGACCGGTCCTTACTGGGACCGAACCTCAGCAGTCTGGTCCCAAGCCGCGATACAAAATAATGTATCACGAGGCTATGTACCGGCCGGTCCAGACTGGTCCTTTTTTTTTTTTAAGGTTGTGGACTGGATGGAATGGTAGCGGCAGGTATAATCCATCTTGTGACGGATACAACTGATCCAATTTATTTATTTTTTATTTCAAAATTTGATTGCCAGTCTAGTACTTTTGTACCAGACCGGCCAGTACCGGCCATGTCTGGTCCCGGTACAAAAAACCATGGTTAAATTGCACAAACATGACATACAACAGATAAATTCACTTCTAGTTCCAATTTCGTCCCTGAAGATGTAGTATCCCTCAAAAGTGAGCTTTTTTTTTTTTTTTAAAGTGAAGTTTCTAATATTGACATAATTTCTTTGAAATATTCAGAGGAAAATAAAATTTCAATAAACTTTGAGTAATTTGGTGACACTCTACTCTTCCATAAAAACTGAATGAAATTCTGAAAAAGAAAATGTTAAATTTTAGTAATCTGAAATATCAAATTGTCACCCAAAATAAAAATTGGCAAACATTTAGAAATTGGTAGGGTTTGGAGAAAAATAGCAAATTCAAGAATAACGCTGGGGAACTATTTCCTAACTAGCAACAAGGAGATTTCAAGCAAAAATTTTCTTTTCCTGCTTAATGTAAATCCATGTTGGAGATATTTGAAACTGGCTTAAAATTTGAAATATCCTTCACCATTAACATTATAATTTCTTTTGAATTCTTAAAAGTTCTGCCTAAGGCGATGCCATATTACAACATGGATTTGTAATTTGGTTTCACGGTGAGTCTTTTAATTCCCAAAAAAAAATGGTAAGGTCTCAGGAAATATCTGAAAGTTATGAAAAAATCCATGAAACTTTAGACACTCAAAGAAATTTCAAATAAAATTTATTTAAATCAAAAACTTAAGAAATGGTAAATAATACATGACTTCCATAACAAGGACATTACCAGTATTTTTCATAAATACAAGTATATTCACCCTTGACACATATCCACAAAATCACATAATGACCTTCTATCAACAGTGGCATGTTAAGTTACATCAAAGCTAAAAATCACTAGGCTGATTACCAAGCTTGAAAGTAATCAGCCTAGTGAAAGCGGCAGCAACCAATGATTATGATAGGTCATGTATATACTAATCCATGCATTTGGTTATAAAAGATGTACTCTTTTAGATTTTCTATTTTATTAAGTTAAAAATTAAATGATTTGATATATATTTTGAGCATCGATAAGCATATAGATTTGATGGATCGATCATATATATTTAGTTCATCCTTAATGTGTTTTTACAAAAAAACTTTATAGGAATCATTTTTATTTTCCCAAAAGGTATTAACTAGAAGTTCATAATCATATTGTCATGAAATGTATGGAGTCCAATAAAATTCCACAGACCACATTTTTTTACATATCTTCAATGTGCCATCTAACACATTTAAGATGAAACGGTATGAAACACATACATACAAGGTTAAAAATAAATAAATAAAATAAAATAAAATAAATTGCAGACAAAGTTTAAAATATTTGTCCTTGATCTGATTATGTCATGACATGAACCAGATTGTTATAATAGATTAAATAACAACAATCAATTAATCATTTTGTAGTGAAAAGGATGGATTTTCATGTTTCAAGCAAAAAGTGAAAGCAGAAGTGTTTGAAATGAGGAGGGATGTGTTTTCTGTGCAATTGATCTGTCTCTCAAGATTTCCAATAATTTGAGTTGTATTAGTATTTTCGCTACCACAATGACTGGCACTATCAAAGCTAAATTAAAACATTGGAACCTTCACATCCTAGAAATGTTATGTACCACATCTTTCAGAAACCAAAACATTTTGGTGTAGCACTAGAAAATGTTATACTATGATTACAAGCTTTGTATGGCAACTGTCCTGCACTTTACAATGGTTAGTGCAGATAGAATAGTCAAATACTTATCATTCATGATGAAATTGAACTTAAAAAGAACAAATCCCTAACTCGTAATAGCAATTTTATATTTCTATCAGCAAACAGCAGCAGGTTTTCATCATTGTTAGCTATTGGTCATTGTAGATATATCTATTATTGGGCTAACTAACAAGCTGAATGGCTAAGAGCTGTCGTCCTCGACTGATCCTCTCAAAGTTAAGCATCACGATACTCTAGTATAAAGCTTTATGCTCTCATACAAGATCACTCTCAATCTCAACAAAAAAGAATTTTGACTTCCTAGTCCTTAAGATCCTTGGCATCAATTGTGATCCAAACTGCATGTTGAATCGTGTACACATAAGAAGCTAGTATTCAATTGGATAAAAATAGTTGGACTTCCAAAGGGTGAATTGCCTGTCTTTGTGAAGGGGCATATTTATGTGGCATTAATTCTATCTTAAATTGTTACAAGGGGTACCTGGTCACTGTTAAGCAACAGTAAAGACTCTTTAACTTTAGCTAGGTAGTGTCTAGGTTAGGTACAGCAGTAAATGTCCAATACTTATTTGACAATCTTGAAAATGCGTCTCTACATAAAATAGTCATAGTCTACATTCCTTGTGAATATTCTGTATTCCTCAATGCGAATGACCATTAGAGTCAAAGCATGTCCATACCTAGTTGGGAAAAAGGCACTGTTGATCACGATGTATTGCTCATGTTATTGATGTAATGTCATAAACTACAAGCTAGATTGCATGGGTAATAATCTTAAAACAAAGTTGCAGATGTAATCTCTAAATAATGTTAAACGTTTGTAGATACCTTCTCGACATAAAGCCCTAAGATACAAAGAAAGTGGATCTCCAAAGGTCCCTTCATTATGTAGAACCTTCATTCCCCCTTCAAAGTTTCTAAGGGCACGAAAATGTCTTATGGCTTCTCGTGTGACACAATACTTGGTAAAGCACTCCACCAACAGCCTGAATATAGAAATATCATATGAAGGCATTGCTAGAACTCTAAGATTCAGTGCTAGGTATAGAAAGATAATTTTGTAAAGCTTTGCAAGTATTACTTTTTTAAATGGTGGCATATACTGTTCTCTTAAATACTCCAGCGCTTAATGCTACAAACTGGACATTATAGCCAGTTTAATATTTATATCAAGTGAAAGTGCATATTCCATTGTTTCACTCCATGTGTAAAAGATAACATATCTGACAGAACAGATCTGATTATAAGGTAAGATATTGTAGGAGCTGAATAAAAGACAAAATTCAGTTTTTAGTTCTCAAAAGGGAGAAACAGGCACCGACAGAGAAGCTGTTTACAAACACTTCCAATAAGCTATTAGTAGCTTTATCCAAATACAAACACTCAGGGTTCAAAATATCATATCGAGGTAGTGTTTCGGTCCTTCGGGAAATGAAAACATATAGAGAAACATATCAATATGCTCGAAAACACAATAAAAATTCATGAAAACTCTAGAAAAACTTAAAGCAAGACTTATTTAGATCCAAAAAGTGAAGAATTAACACGAATTGCATATCATACACCCATTCACATAGCATACAGTAATATGGAAATAAACCGGTACAGCGTATGTACATGGAAACTTCAACAAAAAGCTAATATTAAATATAAAGAAAAGCTATACTATAAAGGAGCAAGTTTCATTTCCTGATACATACAATAAATATGCACAACCAAAAAAAAATCAATAACACAAGGAGTTGCATCGGGTTCTGTGTCACTCGCACTTTGCTTGTTTGTTACTTTTGTGGATGATTACAGCCATTGTACATGGGTATATCGCATGAAGTCTAAAAATGAAATATCTTCAATATTTAAGACCTTTCATAAGATGGTAACACCGACAAAAAAGGGGGTTGAATATATGTTTGAGGTTCTTGCATCTTATCTTATTTGAGCATGGTATTGAACATCAAACATTTTGTCAAAGCACCATAACAAAATGGTATTGCAGTAAGAAGAAACCAGCATCTTCTTGAAGTTGCCCATGTTCTCCTCTTTTGGATGCATGTTAAAAATTTTGGTCCGAGGCAATGTTAACAGTCTCCTACCTTATCATGGGAAGATCTCTCTTCAAGATAAGAGTAGAAGTGAAGAGAGGCCAACTAGTGCTGTTACTTGTTTCCGTACCTACGTATCTTTTTGACATTGATACTAAAAATTCTATTTCACAAGATTGTGCTACGCACAAAAAGGAATTGCAAGTATACACCAGAAGGAAGAAAACCACTTCAGGTTCATGCCATGATGTCTCTGTAGATTCAGGTGAGGATCCTCCTGTGACTTTTTCAAATGCTGTTCCTTCAGACAACTCTCCTACTACAGATGATCCCGGTCTTCCTATTGCTGCTTATAATGGTGATTTTACTTGCACAGAACATCCTCACATTTTTCCTTTTGCCCTTCCAATCGAGCTTTTGCATCCCCTATGTCTTCTGTTTTGTTACCATCTATTATTTTAGATGCTCTTGCTCAACCTCAAGGGAGGGAGATGATGTTTGAAGAGATGAAAGCCTAAAAAAATATTGATACATGGGAACTGGTGACATTACCTAGAGGAAAAGTAACATGTCTGCAAATGGGTTTACATTGTGAAGTACAAGGCTGATGGATCAATAGAGAGATACAAAACTCGACATGTTTCTAAAGGCTTTAAACAAACATATGGCATCAACTACCAGGAGATATTACTACTATTTGCCAAGATGGAGTCAATTCGAGTAGTCTTTCTTGCAGCAAATCATTTTCAGTCAATGCACCAGTTAGATGCTAAGAGTGAATTCCTTCATGGAGATGTACATGAGGAAGTGTACATGATAGTTTCCCTTGGATTCAAGTTTGGCAGTAGAGAAAAGAAGGAATGCAAACTAAAGAAAGCCTTGTATGGGAAAAGCAATCTCTAATGGCCTAGTTTTAAAGGGTCAGCAGGGGACTTAAGAGTAAACTTGACAAGATTACAGCTCTCATTGTATATGTGGATGAGATAGTATTCATAGGCAATGATCTTGAATAAGTGCAATGATTGAAGAAGCATTCGGAATGCAGAATTTGAGATAAAAGATTCATGTCCCTTGACATATTTTCCTGAAATCAAGGTGGCTTGACCAAGAAAAGAGATCTCCATTTCTCAAAAAAAGTATGCGCTTAATTTACTCAAGAAAACAAGCAAGCTAGGGTCAAAACCAGTTGATATGCCTATTGAGTTGACACCGGTTGAATGAAGTAGATGGCCATACGCTCATTTATGTAGGGCGATTTCAGAGACCAATTGGTCATCAAATTTATTTTTCACTTACACGTCCAAACATTGCATGCAGTCAGTGTAATCAGCCAATCATGCATTCTCCTAGAACTCCACACCTACAGGCAGTGTATAGAATCCTCAGATATTTAAAAGCTTCCCCAGGCACAGGTTTGTTGTATGGAAAATATGGGGATTTTACGGTTGAGAGATCCACATATGCAGACTATGCAAGCTTAATTACAGATCAGAGACCTACATCTGGTAATTGTTTCTTTGCTGAAGGTAATTTGGTTAATTGGAAAAGTAAAAAAGGCAATCAGTAGTGGCCACATCTAGTATGGAGGTAGAATACAGATATATTTCACATAGAGTTTTTGAGTTATTGTGGTTGAGAATATTGCTTAATGAGTTGGGCATAAGAATTCCAGAACCGGTTAGTTTATACTCTGATAACAATGCTGCAATCAATATTGCACATAATCCAGTTCATCGTGACAAGACAAAACACATTGAGGTGGACAGACATTTCAAAAAGGAGAAACTAACAGTCAAATTATTACACTGTTAATACAGAAGTATGGGTTTCAGACATACTGACTAAGGCCACTAGAAAGACTTGTCTACATGAGATTCTAAAAAATCTGGGCATGATAGATATCTTTGTACCAACTTGAGGGGGAATGTTGGTAGGGGTGGTATTGTAAAGCTACTTTGTTGTGTGAACTTTGTAAAGTATAATTTTTATATATGTGGCAAGGTTTTAAATTTCGCCGGCATGCTGCAAAATTTCACCATTTTCTAGTTTGGCAACATGATAATATTTCGGCGATATTTCCCCATTTCAGGGAAATTTGGCAAAATATTGGCAAAATTTTGCCTGCCCCCCTGGCGAAATCTCAGGCGAAATCAAAATTTAAAACCTTGATACGTGGGATATAAGGGGATTGTCCAGCAAATTAAAGGACGTCAGGTTTTCAACTATGTTTCCCATGACATTGCACCGAACACATGCTGGTGACATGATATATATCGACCGTATCAGCGAATAACATATGATATTTTGAACCATTAGTAGAAGTTATACAATGAATATGAATCTCTTTAACTGACTTCAGAATCATACCTTGGTGTTTCCATTTGCATTATAGTGAACATAGTTTCCTACAGTAATAGATGTAAATACTATGTAGGCTATGACAGTAATATAGTGTTAGCATTTACCCACGTCTCAAAGATGAAACCAACATTTAAAATACGCTTATACTTAAAACGTAAGGTGTGCCTGAGGTGAAAAATATTCATTGGGGTAAGGGAATCCAATCTGCACATATAGCGCATTGAGTTCCTGAGTTGTCAATGTTTTGGGAGCATCAGCACTGACCGAATGTGCGACACAGATCTTGTCGACACATGGAATCATTGACTATAACTTATTACTTGTTGATTAGGCTTTTGAAGGATTACTGGACGATATCCCTTATGTTCTTGAGTTTGGTGGATAGAAAGGTGGTTTCTACGCTTCATTTTTAGTTAGTAGCAGTTGGGAGAAGGAATGTACTGTCGGTAAAAGGCTTGGAGTTTCTGATACTTTATATAGGTGCAGCTAAACTTGTAGGGTTGCATGTACATTTCATATACATCGATTGATAGCTCATACTTGTACATTCTTATTTCTGATCTATAAAAATTATCTTTTACCTATAAAAAAATCCTTATGTTATTGAACTTCATGAAATAATATATATATATATATATATATGAGTCATAACAACTAGGAGTGCCAATGGAGACATAATATTGACATACCTCACATTATAAGCACTTCAAATCTAAGAAAAACAAAAAGCACAAACACCTTTTTTTTGCTTATACAAAGCTTATAAAAGGATTTAAACAAAAAAGAAAAAAAAAAAATAGAAGCAATATAGAAGCCGATCTACACATTTGATCGGTTCCGGCCAGATTCCGACAATATTCTAGCAAGAACTATAAAGGAGAGAAAATGAAAGAGGAATGGACTCTAAAATGAGGTCCATTCCTCTTAAAATGAGTGTTTCAAATGAGGGATGACTCGTGTTTCGGATGATCCATGTTGGAACATGGATCATCTGAGACAACTCGGCCGAAACTGATATAACTTGTCCGAGTCAAGAAAAAAACACATTTTCCTTTTGTTGGTGTATGATCGTGTCTTGGCCTTTGGCAATACTGAGTTGGAGTGGAGGATCCAACCCGGTATCGTCCGATTTTTCATACCACGGTAGAGAGCATGGTTTTAAATATGATATATCCCCTTTACCTAGGTGGCGATATACATCTAGGGTATAATTTTTATTTTACAATTTATCCGGAGAAATATCACGATGTCAAGTGATATATCGCGATATATAGCGACATTTCCCTTTTGCTAACGTGGGCAGGTCATTATAAGAGGTCGAATAGGGATAGTATCCGCTCATTTTGATCAATCAAAAATGTTTAATATTCACAAATATTTTTTCTAGACATTTGAAATTTAAATTTTAAATCACTTATTTTGGAAATTTGTTAACTCTTCAATTCAAAGGTCGTCTTGACATGGATTTAGTGAAATTTGACATGTTCTTCATCAAAAATTGCTAAAACCAAGGGACGATAAGTTACAGCTCTATTTTGTTTTTTTTGGGTTTGATTCGATTTGCAGTAAATTGTAACGAAATGCATGCCAATTTATGTATGTGAGGGATTAGCATGTATTTCCTTTTGAATTTGTAGATTTGAGAGATTGAAACCCTAAAAAGTTTAGGAAAATATAATTTCTTGGACTTTCACCTAATTTGTAATGTTTTATCCTCTAATATTCTAATAATTATGTGCATATATTGAAAGCTTTTTAGGCATTGACGAAAAAATGATTTTATCTTAAAATTATACATTTAATTACTTTATAAAAATTATTTGAAAACGTGTGGCTTCTCCATCCTAATTTTAAAAATGTCAAGGAATGGTGGGAGAAAACCTCGATAAATGGGGGATGGGAGGGTTTCAGGTTCATGAAGTCCCTTAGGGAGATTAAAGGTAAGAATAAGGTTTGGAATAAAGAAATGTTTGGGTGAATTCCAAATAGAAAAAAGGATATTTTGGAGAAAATCATAGAATTGGACAGAAAGGACGAGGGGCCAGGTCTTGAAGGGGACGAGTCAGGATCTAAAAGAGTTCTTAAGAAAGAGTTAGAGGACATACTCAGGAAAGAGGAGGTGTGTTGGAGACAAAAATCAAAATTTCTTGGATTAAAGAAGGCGATGGCAATACTAAACTTTTTCATAAAATGGCGAATTTCAGGAATAAAAAGAATGCGATTGTAGCCGTAGAAAGTGAGTCGTGAACTTTGGATGATCAGAAGGATATTGGAAGGTGAGCTCATTGAGTACTTTAGAAAGTTGTATTCCTCAAATCAGAATCTCAGATTTGATCTTGTAAATCTGGAGGGGCCGAAGTTAGAGGGTAGTTGCATATTTAGTAAAAGAGTTTGAGGAGGATGAAGTGAAAAGGCTGTATGGGGATTTGGATAGAAATAAGGCTCCAAGACCGGACGGTTTCTTGCAGGCATTTTTCCAAGATTGTTGGGATACTATTAAAATGGATCTGATGAGGGTTTTTAAGGAATTTCACGACAATGAAGTCGTTAACAAGGCGACAAATTGCACTTTTCTTACCCTAATTCCCAAGGTGAAAGGAGCTGGGAGTACTAAGGATTTCAGGCCTATTAGTCTAACGACTAGTGTGTACAAGATTGTAGTCAAAGTCTTAGCTAATAGGCTAAGGAGGTCATTGGGTCAGTCGTTTCCAAGAATTAGAGTGCGTTTATCCAAGGGAGATAGCTCTTGGTTAGTATCCTTGTAGCCAATGAGTGTATTGAAGAAAAGAAGAGGCTTGGAGAGGAAGGGTTGGTTCTCAAAGTTGATTTGGAAAAGGCATATGATACGGTCGAATGGGATTCTGTCGAGTCGTTTCTTAGATGGAAAGGTTTTCCTATGAAGTGGTGCAGGTGGATTGGCAGATGTTTGAGAAATGTCCAGTTCTCTATTTGTTTTAATGGTGGTAATAGTGGGCTTATTCCCGTCTTCTCGTGGTCTTAGGCAGGGGATCCTCTATCCCCTTTCTTGTTCATGCTAGTGAGTGATGTTTTGAGTCGTTTTATGAGAAAAGCAGAAGATCTCAGCAAAATTCAGGGCTTTAAACTTGGAAAGAATAGAATTCCGGTCTCTCATTTGCAGTTCACAGATGATACGATCTTTGTTTTGGAGGCATCTAGAGATTCTATCTTTTGGGCTAAATGTCTATTGAGATGTTTTGAGATGTGTTATGGCTTAAGAGTCAATTTGGAAAAGTGTAGCCTTTCTGGGATTAATGTGGTTGAGTCCTTTCTTCAAGAGTGTGTAGCTTTTTGGGATGTGGGGTAGGGGCATGGCCGATGAAGTATCTTGGTTTGCACTTGATGGGAATCACAAGAGTATAAATTTTTGGAGTCTGGTTCTTGATAAAATGGAGAAAAGGTTGTCCTCCTAGAAGCGAAATTATTTATCTCTTGGGACCGTATTACTTTGATCCAGGCTTCTCTCGCTAGTCTCCCTAAATATTATGTCTCTTTTTCAAGCTCCCAAGTTGGTATCAATTGGATGGAAAAACTTCATCGTGCTTTCCTGTGGGAGGGAGGTGGGGGAAAATAACACTTAGTTAAATGGGTGAAAGACTAAGGATAAGGGTGGTCTTAATTTGGGCAATCTTCACGTATAGAATTAGGCTCTCTTGGGGAAGTGGTTATGGAGATACATCACCGAAAAGGAGGCTTATTGGCGTTCCATCATTGCAAGCAAGTATGGTCCCATGACAATGGATGGGATGCTAACCCTAAGGCTCGCATCAGATCGGATAGTGCTTGGAAAGGTATTACAACTTTATTTCCTTTGTTTTTTAGCAAAGTCAGATTTTCGGTTGGATTTGGTGAGTCTATTCACTTTTCGACCAATCTATGAAGGAGAGAGTCTTCTTTGGCTTCTCGGTTTCCTAGAGTTTTTCGTATGTCGGTATTTCAGGAGTTTTTGGTCTCCGAGGTTTTAAGCTGGTCCTTGTCTGGTCTGTCTTGGAATCTTCCACTTCGCCGTATCCTGAGGACGGCTGATGTGGCGGAGTTAGCTTGTCTTTTTGATTATCTTCGAAAAGTGATTCCTAAGGCTCGCATCAGATCGGATAGTGCTTGGAAAGGTATTACAACTTTATTTCCTTTGTTTTTTAGCAAAGTCAG
>JAUPMG010000011.1:3849885-3863019 GCA_031762675.1 Pachysandra terminalis
AGAATATTGTACATATATAATCGAAATACAACTTATAAACAATACGTATAAAATATTAAATTTACACTTACTTGCTCTAACGTTTCAACCACCTCTTTATCACAATTTTTCTTAAAGGCTTATCTTTTTCGCCTTCCTTTTGTTTAGGTGGTAAAGGGCGATGTCATAACGTCGCTTGGTTGCAAGTCAATGGAGGAGGGGACTCCAATTCTCTAATCCCTTTGATTCCGGTCAATGACGAACAGATCTTTTTTAACATTTTCATCATGTCCATGTGCATGGTTTACAACCTTGTAACACGAACCTCGACTTCCTGTAGAAAAGTGTAAATCAAAATTCATTTTGCATAAAATGACAAGTACAGTAAGTAAAGAACAACCAAAAAAAGAAGGAAAAAAAAAAAACAAAACAAAAAATAATAAATGAGAAGATTACCGGATCAATTTGTCTTGTGCTGAGCTTTTGAGTCTGAAACCTGAGCAGATTGTGCATGGTATGTGATGAAGATGGAATTGGATTCAGATGTGTTTGTGGGTAATGCATTGATTGCAATGTATGGAAAGTGTGGGGTCATGGAAAAGGCGGTTAAAGTGTTCGAATCTGTGCCTGAAAGGAACTTGGTTTCTTGGAACACTATGATTTGTGGGTTTTCTGATAATGGGTTTTTGCAAGAGAGCTTCGACGCGTTTAGGGAGATGTTGGTTGGTGAGGAAGGTTCCAGACCGGACGTTGCTACACTGGTGACAATATTACCGGCGTGTGCTGGGGAAGGAGAAGTGGATATGGGAAGAGTGATTCATGGGTTGGCTGTAAGATTGGGGATGAGTGAAGAATTAATGGTGAACAATGCATTGATCGACATGTAGATTGGGGATGAGTGAAGAATTAATGGTGAACAATGCATTGATCGACATGTATGCAAAATGTGGTTGGTTATGCGAAGCGCAGGTTCTATTTGACAAGATTGTTCGAAGGAATGTGGTTTCTTGGAATGCTTTGATTGGTGGGTATTCAAGAGGAGATGTTCGTGGAACATTTGATCTTCTATGCCAAATGCAAATGGAGGATGAGACGGTGAAAGCGAATGCAATCACCGTCTTGAATGCGCTACCAGCTTGTTTGGACAAGTCAGAATTGCTGAGCTTGAAGGAAATTCATGGGTATGCATTTAGAAATGGGTTTCAATCTGATAGCATGGTAGCTAATGCCTTTGTTGCAGCTTATGCAAAATGTGGTTCACTGAGCTCGGTGAATCGTGTCTTTAACGGCATGGAAACCAAGACGGTTAGCTTCTAGAATGCATAATTGGTGGCTGTGCAGAGAATGGAGATCCAAAAGAGGCTGTAGATTTATTCGTGGAAATGAAGAATTCAGGCTTAGAACCGGACTGGTTTGGCATTGGTAACCTGCTTTTAGCATGTGCCAACCTCGAATCCCTGCGGGTTGGCGAAGCGATCAATGGTTTTGTTGTACGTAATGGATCCATTCATTGATATTTCGCTACTTTCGCTTTACATTCGATGTGGGAAATCGTTGTATGCTCACTTATTGTTTGAAAGGATGGGAGATAGGAGTCTGGTACCGTGGAATGCAATGATCTCTGGCTACCCGCGAAACGGACACTCAGAGGAGGCCCTGTACCTCTTCTGCCAAATGCTGCAGGATGGAATCCAACCTTCTGAGGTTGCAATTATGCGTGTGTTTGGGGCTTGCTCGCAGTTATCAGCTCTAAGGCTGGGAAAGGAGACTCGCTGCTTCGCATTGAAAGCAAACCTTACTGACGATGTGTTTGTGAGCTCTTCGATCATAGATATGTACGCAAAGAGTGGTTGCATAGACAAATCTAACAGAGTTTTTGACGGGCTAAGAGAGAAAGATGTAGTATCATGGAATGTGATCATATCGGGTAATGGAATTCATGGTTGCGGAGAAGAGGCCATGGAGCTATTTGAGAGAATGCAGAGACTTCAGACCTGACAGCTATACATTTATTGGTATCCTAATGGCGTGTAGCCATGCGGGGCTGGTCGAAGAAGGTATGAAGTACTTCATGCAAATGCAGAGTGTGCATGAGATAGATCCAAAACTAGAGCATTATGCATGCGTTGTTGACACGTTAGCTCGCGCCGGACGCTTGAACGACGCTGTAAGGCTTGTGGAGAAAATGCCCAAGGAACAGGATGCTGGAATTTGGAGTGCATTGCTAAGTGCTTGTAGAATCCATGGTGATAAGGATTTGGGAGAGAAAATTGCTGAGAAGTTGTTAGAATTGGAGCCAAACAAAGCAGAGAATTATGTATTAGTGTCAAATTTATTTGCAGGATCAAAGAGATGGGATGATGTTAGAAGGGTGAGAGGGATGATGGAAAGGGTTGGCCTAAGAAAGGATGCTGGCTGTAGTTGGATTGAGGTTGGTGGGAAAGTTCATAGCTTTGTAGTTGGTGATGACAAGCTATCTGAATCAGAAGAGATTCATAGGAAGTGGAGAGAATTAGAGGAGAAGATAACTGGAATTGGGTATGAACCTGAGACAGGTTTGGAGCTACATGAGTTGGAGGAAGAGGAAAAGGTAGAGATATTGAGAGGGCATAGTGAGAAAGTAGCTATTAGTTTTGGGTTGTTGAAGATGAGCAAAGGTGAAACAGTGAGGGTCTTCAAGAACCTGCGCATGTGTGGGGATTGTCACAATGCTGCCAAGTTGGTTTCTAAGGTGGTGGGAAGAAAGATAGTTGCAAGAGATAACAAACGGTTTCACCATTTCAGTGAGGGGCTGTGCTCTTGTGGATATTATTGGTAGGTCAAGAAGGTTGTGCTTCGCAAAGGCCCCTAATATTCGGTAGGTGTTAGACTGGATTTGACTTCTGAAATCTGCGATTGGAGTAAATATCCCTAATATTGGGTAGGTGTTAGTGATTGGATTTGACTTTTTAAATTCGCATATTGGAAAAAAATGCATAGGAAATGTGAAATTTAAGATATTTTTTAAAACATTTAGGGACTAAATTTTTTAAAAAATAATAGATATTTTTATCAGTGTTTTAAAACCCGGACTGGCTGGCAGGTTCAACCGGTACCCAATGCTATAACTTATAACCGAGCCGAGTGGGCTTTTAACCCAGTATGTTTCAAAATCCGGCAAGACCCACTGATTAAACGGGTAAAACCAGTAACTCGGTCGGGTTTAGGACAATATTAAGAACCCGCTTGGATCATTACATTATAAAGTTTTTAGACTTTTAATCTAAATTTTATGAACAGGTGTTGGGCTATTGGTGCATGTTTGTTTGTATATATAGTGTTTAAAATATTAGTATCAAATGCATTATTCAAAGAATAGTTGTCTTATTTTTTTTATTACTATATTTAAATTATAGTACATGTGACAACACTTTAATGGGTCAATCTGGGGTCACCCAACTGTTCAATCAGGCTGACCCAACCCGCTGTCTCTTAAAAAATTTAAGATATTTTTTTATAAATAAAGTCCATTTATTTTTATCTTTTCTTAAAAACCTTATAAAATAATAAAAATCAATGTTTTAAAACCCAGCTCAGGTACTAACCCGGTAAAGACAGTAGGTTGGATCGATCCAATTGAACAGGTGGGTGAACCTAATCGACCCATTAAAGTGTTATCACATGTACTACAATTTAAATATAATAATATAAAAAATAAGACAACTATTCTTTAAATAATGCATTACTATTAATATTTCAAACACTATATATATATATATATATATATATACACAAACATGCACCAATAGCCCAACACCAGTTTATAAAATTTAGAGGTGTTCATAAAATTTAGATTAAAAGTCTAAAAACTTAATAATGTAACAACCCAACTGAGTTCTTAATATTGTCCTAAACCCGACCGAGTCACTAGTTTAACCGGTTTAATCAATGGGTCTTGCCAGATTTTGAAACATATTGGGTTAAAAACCCACTCAGCTCAGTTATAGCATTGGGTACCGGTTGAACCTGCCAGGCCAGGCCGGGTTTTAAAACACTGCTTCCTTGTAATAGTCCTCTACAAGCTCAAAGCCACTCCCTAAAGAACCTTCACCATGTTTAAATTTAAAGATAAAAGTTATCTTCTCTTATTTCTGAGAAATCATCAAGTTCTCAATTTTCCTTGTAACAATGCAGTGGAGTTGGTACAGAAAATATTATTGTGATCATCTTCCACCAGAGTTGAAAGCATAAACAAAACTTCTGCAGAACCTCTCCTATGATTACACGGATTTTGGCCTTCCTAGTCCTAGAAAACAAGAAAATTCAAGAGAACACATCTGCATTTTGAGGCAAGAGACCCAAATTCAAGGAAGAATGAACCACCGGTATGAAACCCTAATTTTCTTTTCCCCTTTTCATGTGACTTGCAATTTGGATCATGTCCTCGTGTCAGAATGGCCCTTAATAATCCATGCCACCCATGCCGCCGCCACCCATTGCCGGAACATCCTTCTCATCCTTCGGAAGCTCAACCACGACAGCTTCGGTTGTAGTCATCAATGAAGAAACACTATATCATACGGACGATCAAATAAGTTACATACTCAAGTAAATGTAAATCAAGAGGGGAGATAAAAAAAAGCTCATTGGACAAGAGAAAGTTCTAATTACCTTGCTGCATCTACCAAGGCTGTTCTAATTACTTTCAATGGATCAATGATGCCTGCCTTAACCATGTCTACGTATTCACCTGTGAGAAAATGGAGAAGATGCTCAACCCAATTTACTCAAGTACAATAGCTAGATATCAAGACCTCAAACAATGCAATAACGCACCTTTTGCTGCATCATATCCAAGATCGGGGTTGTCCTGCTCCAACAGCTTGCCAACTACCACTGCTCCCTCAACTCCAGCATTTGAAGCGATCGTGTGGACAGGCGTCTGCAAGTAAAAGTTGCCATACCAATACTTGTTAACAAGTGTCAAAATGGCCAAAAAGTAAATAATGATGCCATGTTGTTTGCATGTACAATCAAGTCACTCGAGGTTTCAAGTCCACATAATATGTTAATAGGCTCCATTGTCAAAATCGAGGGCTCAGTAATTAGCTCAAATGGAGCTCCAGAAGTGACCCTAGTCTGACCTAGAGTTGGCAACAAATAAAATCAAGAGTACCATATTCAAACCTTTAGAGCATTCTGAATAATCTGAACACCAATCTTCTGGTCAAAGTTAGCAGTTTGCAGTTTGTCTAGCTCCTTTGATGCATAGAGAAGAGCAACACCACCACCTGCATATAGGAGAAGCCATCAAGAATATGGTCTAACATTCCAGATTCAATAAACAATGAACAAGGATGCTTTATAATTATAAGAAGCACACCTGGTACGATTCCCTCCTCCACAGCTGCCTTGGTGGCATTTAGGGCATCGGTAACTCTATCCTTCTTCTCGCTAACTTCAGCTTCACTAGCACCTCCAATCTGGAAAAATAAAGGACAAATACCAAGCTCTACTAAGTACATCAATTTAGTCAAATGGTAGAAGTAACATAAGAACAAAATCAAGTTCGACTAACCATAAAATATAGTTTACATTATGGTATATATAAAATCTCAATATCAGTACAAGCATTTTCAAGAAGTGAGGATGAACCTTCAAAACAGCAACTCCACCAGAAAGCTTTGCCAGTCTCTCTTGCAGCTTCTCCTTGTCGTAGTCAGAAGTGCTCAATTCAATTCCCGACCTCAGCTGTTACCAACAACAAGAAATCACAGATCAAGCTACTTCAGCAAACTATCATCCACTTTCCAATTCCCAACAGAAGGTACATGTGATTGATTAAAAAGAACGGCATAAACCTGGTCACATCTTTCTTCGATGGCTTTCTTGTCACCTGCCCCATCAAGAATGACAGTGTCATCCTTCGATATTGTCACCTACACTTACAGCCCATGAATTAGCTATACAGCAAAATAAAATTGCAAAAGGTAAAAGCAAGCAAAATCAAAACAGTGAAAACAAATTATCTTCTTGTTTTAACTTCTCTAGTTTCTAAACCATTCTCCTTCACTTAACGTATCAAGTAGGAAGATAGGAACTTCACGTCAATAGGTGAAAAACAAAAAAGTGAAAAAAACAGTGGTACCTATAACCATTTTTTCCTCATTGACAAGAAAAATCACATTAAAAAATCAGTTTTACACATCCATTACAATAAGACAGCAAATTACAGATCTGAAAGGCAAGGAGAGGTTACCTTTTTGCATGTGCCCAGCATATCAAGGTCCACTTTTTCAAGGTTCATACCAAGCTCGTCAGTTATGACCTGCAATAAGAAAGTCAATACCATCATCAAGTGATCATGCAAAACAAAAATAATTCAAAGATCTAGGGTGAACAATACTAGGATAGTAAACCTACTTGGCCTCCTGTGAGAACTGCAAGATCCTGCAAATTAGCCTTCCGGTTTTCTCCAAACCCAGGAGCTTTAATGGCACAAACCTATCCATACATCACCCAAATAGTATATTAATAAAATCTCATTCCAGGACAAAAAAAATAAACCACTATAAAGAGAGAGGAGCATACAGTATATTATAAGAGTATAACCACACCTTGATTCCAGCACGAAGCTTGTTTAGAATGAGAGTTGCAAGTGCATCACTTTCTATATCTTCAGCAACAATCAGTAAAGGCCTTTGCCTCTGGAACGTATACAAGAAAATCAAATTAATTAAGCAGGTAACTAACATGAGGCACAAAGTCTATCCAAATGAACCAATCTCCCAAACAAATTGCTTACCTTCAAGGCCAACTCTAACACTTTCACAACAGCATTAATGCTAGATATTTTCTTCTCATAAATTAAAATAAGAGGATCTTCTAATTCCTGTCAGCAGGGATAAATTGAATCTGTTAAAACTTGCAATGAAACTGGCATGGAAATAGCATGTTCTAGACGCCGGAAAAGAAAAAAACAAGGATGAAGAAACAATACTTGACAGACAAGAAAATAAATTGGGCTTACACATTTCTGGGTCTTTGGATTGGTGATAAAATAAGGGGAAATGTAGCCCCTGTCCAGCTTCATTCCCTCGACAACTTCCAATTCATTATACAGTGTCTTTCCATCCTGAAAACATTAAACAAAGTACATCAGATTTGCATACATTTTGAGAGTTGTCGAAGCAAAAAAACTTGCAAGAGGGACAAGGTATCATCAACCCTCCCAAGAATGAAAAGAGATCCCACTTAGCAATAAAGAAAGAAAATAAATAAAGGAAGCCCAAACCCTTTTTGGAGAGAGAGAGATCGCATAAGCATATTCCAAATTATACAAATATGCAGTAATTATCTCTTTAAGCTGAAGATCATCGAGGAGAGAGAGAGAGAGAGCATAAACATAA
This sequence comes from Pachysandra terminalis, assembly GCA_031762675.1. Taxonomy (NCBI): domain Eukaryota; kingdom Viridiplantae; phylum Streptophyta; class Magnoliopsida; order Buxales; family Buxaceae; genus Pachysandra; species Pachysandra terminalis. Next base: position 3,857,253 of record JAUPMG010000011.1, read on the forward strand.
TCCAAATATGCAGTAATTATCCCTTTAAGTAGAAGAACATCAACCATGTCCTTATCCCAGCCAAAAAACTCTTTTAAGAATATTGTCAACCAGGCAGACAACAATCGGGGGACACACAAAGACAATTTAAAATTAAATCCCCCAAACAGCATAGAAATCAGTTAAAGCAATACCTACACAAAAACGAGAATAAGAAAAGAACAAAGAAATTGGATGAAACGGTCAGGAAAAAATTGTAGAGTAGCTAGCCAAACCCAGACCCACTCTGCAACTTAGCCACATGGTTCACAGTAACAGATGCTTAATAGAGGAAAACAGAGTAATTTAACAACAAAAAACTTACTGAAATAGTGATGACTCCCTCTTTACCAACTTTCTCCATAGCCTTGGCTATCAGCTCACCTATCTCTCTTTCTCCATTTGCAGATATTGTGCCAACCTTTTGGATACAGAATTAAATCAGTGATCTAGCAGAATAAAACTAACAATATCATCCAGCGGTTACTTCAACGATAATCATTTATTTTTTAAACATTTATAATACCAACAAAACAAACCTGTGCTATCTCTTCGGACGTACTGATCATTCTTGCTCTGCTCTTCAAGTTTGTCACCACAGCATCAACTGCCATCGTGATACCACGTCTCAGGTCCATGGCATTCATTCCAGCTGCCACTGACTTGCACCCTTCAGCAAAGATTGCACGGGTAAGGACGGTGGCACAAGTTGTACCTGCAAACATGTCGAAGAGGGCACTCAGATTGTTAACCATAACCCTCATTTGCTCAAGTATACAGTATTTTAGTAAACAATTTGGGCCATCGAAACTTCAAATCCACGATACTTAAGCAAGAGCAATAAATGCAGTGTGTACATGTGTGTGGACATTACTATCTGTCGAGATAGTATAAACATCACACAAAGAGAGAAAATAATAAAATCTAATAAATTGCAAGTTAAGGCATAATCAAAACTGTCCTTTGATTGTATAAGCTTTAACAAGACATACAATGCCACGCATAAACCTTACCATCACCAGCTACATCATTTGTAGCATTTGCAACCTGCTTCACAAGGCTTGCACCCATGTTCTTTACTCTGTCCTTGAACTCAATACTCTTTGCAACAGTGACACCATCTTTTGTTACCTTGGGAGCACCAAAGCTTTGCTCCAAAACAACATTGCGCCCCTTTGAAAAGCAAATCAACAACATTCGTCAAACAAGTGAATCCTTCGACACACCCACTAAATGGGAGGAAATAAAGACGGATGATAGGCAACAAAACCAAATTACCTATTGATCATACAAGAACACGAATGTAAAAATCTAAAAACCATAACACCTTACAGCAATCACATCCAATAAAAAAAAAGAAGACAAAATGATACCAACTGAAAGACAATCTCCTTAACGTGAAATTAATACCAAGTCATTCTTCCAAGTCTTATAAACAAATTACCAAAGGAAGATGTAAGAAACAGAAATTTGAAGCATCAGATTCTATAAAGATTTATCATTTTTGACTTCACCAATATGCAGTTACTCGCACAAATCACAATCAATTGCATAATTGGAAATGAAAAATGCTCAAAAAAGAAGTGAACAAGAAACTAAGTGTACAAATATTACTTATTAGCACTCTCACACAACATAGATGTTCTTATATTTGATTTTAAGGTTAACAACAGCACATTTTGCTGCAAAGACTAATCAATTTTTTTTTAACTCAACTAATTGCAACTTCCTACACCTGGCTCCGATATAAAGCAGAAACTAAACTCCCAGAAATCTAATCATCCACTGAAATCAAATACCTGAAAACTATTGCTTCAGTAATAAAATCTACATTGGAAATAAGAAGAAAGACAACCGAAAGAATGATGAGATGAATTACCTTCGGTCCCATAGTTACTTTCACAGCATCAGAAAGGTCTTCAACCCCTTTAAGCATCAAAGCACGAGCTTCAACTCCAAATTTAATGTCTTTTGCAGCATAGTTTCTGTTCCAACTCAACCTACTACCAATCTGAACGCCAACAAACAATAAGAACCAAGAAAGACACATCATACAACAAAATCAAGACAACCCCACTTCAATAAACATCCATTTGATCATCCCCAATAAGCCCAAGAACCTAATAAAAAAACAGATCAATAAACAAAGATCACGACGATAGTAATCAACTCTCACCTGCTGACTACTGCTTCTAGCAATCCTGCAAATCATAAAAAACACAAGAAAACAACAACAATGATCGCCAAATTGACACAAATGAGAAAAACCCAGAAACAAAAACAATCAAATGAATCATCGTTTTGTGGAAATGGCTTGAACTTTACCTAGCTTTGGAAGCAATGTTCGCAGCCAGGCGATACATGGTTGTCGAGTTGCAGAGGAGATGAGAACAGGAAACGAAGTTGTAAGTTGGGTTTTGAGGTTGTTTGAGAGATTTGCAAAGCAAAAGTTGGTCTCCAAATGGTGTAAATATGAGGAGAGAGCGGGTCGAGTTGGTTCTAGAGAAAGGAAGACTCTAGAAGAAGCAGCAGCCTCGTCGTGGGTTTAGGGTTTTAGGGTTTTAAGATAAGTCTTCCCTTTTGTTTTTTGTTTTTTCTTTTTTTGGTTAAATGACAAGATCCAAATTTTTAGATTTAAACGTTTCGGGTGGCAAAGGGCCGGGTGACCCGCCCGGCTTATGATTGGATGGGCTTGTGCAGGGATAAGTGGCCCGTAGGGCCGGGGCTCAAATTTAAGGCTCGATTAAACTTTCAGGCCAATCTTGGATTCATGCTAGATTAGTTTGGCCTGACCCGACCCGATATTAATTAGATATATATAATTTTAAAAACAGATATCCACTTGTAGTTTTGGTTTAGTGGTGACAAGCTCACATTCTTATTGAGGAAACCTATGTTCAACTCCTTGCAATAACAAAAGTGTAAGACTTTTGAAGCTTTTAAGTTAAAAATAACATAATTGAATTTATAGGGTCGGGCTGAACCGAGCTAGGGCTTGATGTATTTCCAATATATCGAGTTCGGGTTTACACCTTGAGCCCGAAGGTCAGACCGGACAGGGCTCGGGCCACCATAAATTATATTAAAATGGAGTATAAGCCCGGCCTTATTAGAGTACTTTTATTCACGGCACACAAATTCTATATAATTTTTTTAATAATATATGAGTATATTAAAGAAAGATGTAGATTAGGAGTTCTAGAGCAAATAGGAAGATTTTAATTATAGATGAGTTAAAAAAAAGAAAAAAGATTTAGAAGAGCTTCTTGTGGGAGGATGGTGGGTCCAAAATAGATTATTTGATGAAATAAAAGCAAAGGGATCTCAACTTGAGCAAGCAATATACTGGCTAAAAATTTTTCTTTATAGGAAAATGGTTATGGAGGTTTAATATGAAAATTGACAACTTGTGGGTCAAGGCTATCACTATTCACTAGCAAATATAATAGTTATCATAATGGTTGGAATACTAACCCTTGTGATGTATAGTATCAATCCCTAGCAGACTACATGATCGTTTGCATCTATGTTCTATCCTCATGTTCGTTTCGTTTGAGGAGTAGCAATCTATATGATTTTGCTCAGCAATATATGGTAAAGGTCAGATGGCTTTATCTCCTCATATTTTTTGTCTGTTTAACATTTATCAAATGAGGAAACCTATCACTTAGACGAGATCCTAAATTTGCATCCATGTTTGAGTTCATTGAAGGATGTTTTGATTCTTCCACTCCTGACACTGAAATCTTATTTAACCAATACACATGGTGATGATAGGGATGTTCCCCCCATCTCATTCCCTCGTTATCCTTTATGAAAATCTTATATTAAGGCCTTTATTTCAAAAGCCATGCTTTATAGAATTAATACATGTGATAAGGAAACACTTGGCTTTGTCTCCTTAAGTATATATCTTACACTTGAGAAGGAATTAGATGATGGATTATTTATTTTTTCAGTAATATATTTGTTAAAGAGATTTAGTGGTTTTTTCTCTGCTTAGAGGGTGAAGAACAAGTGATGTCTATGGGCATTTGTTTATTTCGTAGTCAGGAGAAGTAATCTAGGTTAAGGGAGAGTGGGACGATGATGTATAAATCCATTTTCCATGCTATTATGTGAGCCGTTTAGGGAGGAGGAACATATAAATTTTTAGTGATACGAGATCTAATATACATTCCATAATAGCTAGAATCAATTATTGGCAATAAGCTCACGGATATCCGTCATACTAGAGTTCAAGGGCATCTTTATATGAGGTTATTAGTTACTATATGGCCTTTGACATATCATCCCCTTTTGTTCCCAGGAGTAGGTTGGTCTGGACACCTCCAATGAGATGTTTATCAAGATGAATTCTAAGGTTGTTCCTTAAGGAAGTCGAATCCCTCGGATATTAGACTCATTTTTAATTAGGGACTGTGTTGTTGTAATTTACATGCATATTCAAGATCAATTAATGGTGAAAATCCTACAAAAACCAAGATAAGTGTTGTAATACAAGTCTAAAAGAGGTGCAATTGTAACGTTTTAGCTCTTTATTGGAGGAAACACATTCATCCATAGTGATATTATGGATTGCATCATCATAAGATTGTCCTTGGTAGTCGATCCATTTTATAATTTTGGCTTGATTTCTTGGTTCATGTGATGATCATCTCATTTGTCCACACTCCAAAGACAACTGTTGGTTTGAAGGATAAACTTGCAAAGGGAGGAGTGAGAAGGGAGGCTTTATTTTCGCTTATCCCTTTGAAGAGATGCTATATAGGGTGGTTGAATTTGTGGAATGAGATAAATTTTTCTTTGTTTATGTTTTCTTTCTTTTTTGCACCCATGATAGTAGGCAATTTCTCTTTGGAATATATTATCCTCATTTGAATATATTCTTTTATCAATTCATTAGAAAAAAAAAAAAAGCAAAGAAAATCGAACCTTAGGAGAGATTTATGGGATTAGTTCTATTTTTTAAAAGGTGACTTAACGTTTTATTGATAAGGAAAATCTACAATAATTTGAGAACCTATTAAGCATCTCGGGCCCCAAATTTTGACATGTGCAATGCTTCTGAAAATGATTTGGAACCGCCACTTGATGTGTTTTTGTTGGATATAACGTTGGGTCAGTCCATATGGATAGGCAGACATGGTTGGCCCAATAAAGTTGGGGCCAACCAACAATTCCCTTAAGTGGGACGTCCATATTAGGCAGCTTGTGAGCTAGCCTGATGTAGTCTTCCTCTGTCTCCTCTTATCCTTAGAGGATTAGGAGGATTAGGCTTGCTATTGGGGTTTCATACCACAGCCCTAGGTCGATTAAGTGTGGACAACCCTATATTGTTCTAGTAATTAATCACACATACACCGACGTGGGACGTTTTTGGATGCGATAGAGATCTTCCGCTATAGATTCGGGTTCGTGTGCATCGAGGTATGTGATCCGGGTCGTATACAACCTTCGGTTTGAATAGTGGAAAACTATTAACAAACTTAAAACTTTGGAATAGAATATGTGAATCAAATGGTCAAATAATGGTCTTGTTAATCTCATATTTTTTCTATGAAGATTCTCATAAGTGGCCCCCATTTAGTTGTGGATCCTGGTCTTTCCATACATTTATTGTGTATCAAATTCTACGGATTAAGTGTAGTGACCTAAACCACTTAGGAAAATTTTCCTTTATTTTTAGATATTTTATTCCTATTTTTCTGATTTATTTTTATATAGTTTTAAAGCTTAATTTAGATTA
>JAUPMG010000011.1:3863119-3887109 GCA_031762675.1 Pachysandra terminalis
GATATAGAGAGAGAGAGAGAGAGAGAGAGAGAGAGAGAGAGAGAGAGAGAGAGAGAGAGAGAGAGAGAGAGAGAGCATAAACATAATTCAAATTATACAACTATGTAGTAACTATCCCTTTAAGTTGAAGAACATCGATCATGTCTTTATCCCAGCCAAAATACTCTTTTAAGAATATTGTCAACCAAGCACACAACAAGAGGGGGACACACACACACACACACAGACAGAGAGAGAGAGAGAGCATAAACATAATCCAAATTATACAAATATGCAGTAACTATCCCTTTAAGTTGAAGAACATCAATCATGTCTTTATCCCAGCCAAAATACTCTTTTAAGAATATTGTCAACCAAGCACACAACAAGCGGGGGACACACAAACACACACACACACACACACACACACACAGAGTAAACATAATCCAAATTATACAAATATGCAGTAAATATCCCTTTAAGTTGAAGAACATCAATCATGTCTTTATCCCAGCCAAAATACTCTTTTAAGAATATTGTCAACCAAGCACACAACAAGCGGGGGACACAGAAAGACAATTTAAAATTAAAACCCCCAAACAGCATAGAAATCAATTAAAGCAATACCTATACAAAAATGAGAATAAGAAAAGAAGAAAGAAATTGGGTGAAACGGTCAGGAAGAAATTGTAGAGTAGCTAGCCAAAGCCCAGACCCACTCTGCAACTTAGCCAAATGGTTCACAGTAACAGATGCTTAATAGAGAAAAACAGAATAATTTAACAAGAAAAAACTTACTGAAATAGTGATGACTCCCTCTTTACCAACTTTCTCCATAGCCTTGGCTATCAGCTCACCAATCTCTCTTTCTCCATTTGCAGATATCGTGCCAACCTTTTGGATACAGAATTAAATCAGTGATCTAGCAGATTAAAACTAACAAATATTGTCCAGCGGTTACTTCAACGATAATCATTATTTTTTAAACATTTATAATACCAACAAAACAAACCTGTGCTATCTCTTCGGACGTACTGATCATTCTTGCTCTGCTCTTCAAGTTTGTCACCACAGCATCAACTGCCATCGTGATACCACGTCTCAGGTCCATGGCATTCATTCCAGCTGCCACTGACTTGCACCCTTCAGCAAAGATTGCACGGGTAAGGACTGTGGCCAAAGTGGTACCTGCAAACATGTCGAAGAGGGCACTCAGATTGTCAACCATAACCCTCATTTCCTCAAGTATACAGCACTTCAGTAAACAATTTGGGTCATCAAAACTTCAAATCCATGATACTTAAGCAAGAGGAATAAATGCAGTGTGTGTACGTGTGTGGACATTACTATCTGTCAAGATAGTATAAACATCACACAGAGAGAAAATAATAAAATCTAATACATTGCAAATTAAGGCATAATCGAAACTCTCCTTTGATCGTATAAGCTTTAACAAGACAAACAATGCCACGCATAAACCTTACCATCACCAGCTACATCATTTGTAGCATTTGCAACCTGCTTCACAAGGCTTGCACCCATGTTCTTTACTCTGTCCTTGAACTCAATGCTCTTTGCAACGGTGACACCATCTTTTGTCACCTTGGGGGCACCATAGCTTTGCTCCAATACAACATTGCGCCCCTGTGAAAAGAAAATCAACAACATTCATCAAACAAGTGAACCCTTTGACACATCCACTAAATGGGAGGAAATAAAGATGGATGATAAGCAACAAAACCAAATAACCTACTAATCATACAAGAACACGAATGTAAAAATCTAAAAACCATAACACCTTACAGCAATCATCTCCAATTAAAAAAAAAAAGAAGACAAAATGATACCGACTGAAAGACAATCTCCTTAAAGTGAAACTAATACCAAGTCATTCTTCCAAGTCTAATAAACATACTACCAAAGGAAGTTGTAAGAAACAGAAATTTGAAGCATCAGATTCCATAAAGATTATCCTTTTCAACCTCACCAATAAGCAGTTACTAACACAAATCACAATCAATTGCATAATTGGAACTGGAAAATGCTCAAAAAAAAGTGATCGAGAAATTAATTGTACTTATTAGCGCTCTCACGCAATATGCATGTTCTTATATTTGATTTTAAGGTTAACAACAGCACATTTTGCTGCAAAGACTAATCCAAATTTTTTTTACTCAACTAATTGCAACTTCCTACACATAGCTCCGATATAAAGCCGAAACTAAACTCCCAGAAATCTAATCACCCACTGATATCAAATACCTGAAAACTATTACTTTAGTAATAAAATCTACATTGGAAACAAGAAGAAAGACAACCGAAAGAATGATTAGATGAATTACCTTCGGTCCCATGGTTACTTTCACAGCATCAGAAAGGTCTTCAACCCCTTTAAGCATCAAAGCACGAGCTTCAACTCCAAATTTAATGTCTTTTGCAGCATAGTTTCTGTTCCAACTCAACCTACTACCAATCTGAACGCCAACAAGCATTAAGAACCAAGAAAGACACATCATACATCATAATCAAGACAACCCCACTTCAATAAACATCCATTTGATCATCCCCAATGACCCCAAGAACCTAATAAAAAGAAAAAAAAAAGAACAATAAACAAAGATCACAACAATAGTAATCAACTCTCACCTGCTGGCTACTGCTTCTGGCAATCCTGCAAATCATCAAAAACACAAGAAAACAACAACAATGATCGCCAAATCGACACAAATGAGAAAACCCCAGAAACAAAAACAATCAAATGAATCATCGTTTGAGGAAATGGCTTGAACTTTACCTAGCTTTGGAAGCAAGGTTCGCAGCCACGCGATACATGGTTATCGAGTTGCAGAGGAGATGAGAACAGGAAACGAAGTTGTAAGTAGAGTTTTGAGGTTGTTTGAGAGATTTGCAAAGCAAAAGCTGGTCTCGAAATGGAGAGAAGGAGAGGGGCAAATGTAAATATGAGGAGAGAGCACGGGTAGAGTTGGTTCTAGAGAAAGGAAGACTCTAGAAGAAGAAGCAGCCTCCTCGTGGGTTTAGGGTTTTAGGGTTTTGAGATTAGTCTTTGTTTTTTCGTTTGCTTTTCTTTTTTTCTTTTTTTTGTTCTTTTTTGAGTAAAGATCCAAGTTTCCTTTATTTTAGACTAGGGGTGCCCTGCACGTGCAGCATATCTATTGATCGGTCTTTGAAACACTTTTTTTTTTTTTTTTTTTTTAAAAGTACTAAACATAATATTAAGAAGGAACAGATACAATCGAGGGGTAGTCTTCCCAACAGAATCCTCCATAAGAGGACTACATATAAATTATGGGGAAGAGCCAACTCAACAGTAAGAAAAGAAGTCCAAGGCAAAGTTAGCTAACCGATCAGCTATAGTGTTAGCTTCACGGTAAATACAACAAAAAGAAATAGAAGTAAAGGATGGGAGAAGTTTAAAGATAGAAGAAATTAAAGGTTTGATCTTCCAAGGTATCTCCTCATTCTGGCGTTGAAGAATATGAACAAGAGTAGAGTTGTCGCACTCCACTTCTAAGTTTAAGAATCCACTATGCAGGGCAAAGACCATTCCATCTAGGACACCATAAGCTTCTGAAGTGAGAGAATCAGTTGAGCCAATGTAGTTGGATAAAGCTCCAAGGAAACGTCCACAGTAATCTCTACAAATTGCACCAGTAGCAGCCGGACCTGGATTCCCTCTAGCGGCTCCATCCACATTAAGCTTGACGAAGTGGTATCGTGGAGCATTCCATCTGATATGAATCCAGATTTTCTTTGTAGTAGTTATTTGAGTAAGCAACTTCTGTGCAAGGATCAATTTCGTACCATCCTGCAAAGATTCAAAAATTTTTTTAGCATTAATGACGCAAGGGAATGTACCATCAAAAATATATTTATTTCTTATATTCCAAATGGTCCACAAAAAATTGGCCACTGCTGCAGCAAGATTCATGAGATGAGAAGGGAACCGGTGACAGTTAAACCCCAAAAGGGTGAAGAACCATTCTTTAAGTGTAGAAGTAGTACAAATAGAATCAATTTGTCCTCCTGAAACAGCAAACCAAAGGGCTTTAGCAAAGGGGCAATGAATAAAAAGGTGAAGAGGTGATTCAGATGGCCCCTTACAAAGAGAACAAACCTCCTCTCGAACATGTAATCTGTGCATCAAAATGTCATTAGTGGTAATATCATTATTAACACATTTCCAAATAAAAAACTTAACTTTTTGAGGGTAGGGTAAATGCCACAATTTAAGCTAGAGCTTGCAATATGGCATGACATTGTGTCCAGTAATAATGTTATACGCAGAAGAAACAGAGAACTTACCAGCAATTGTGGGAGACCAAATTACCTTGTCTTGAGTTGCATCTTGATCAATAGGAGTGGCTTTGATTTTATTGGCAATGTCAGGTGGCCACCACCTATCAATGAGGTCAGTTCTCCAAGTACGACTCCTTAGATCAATGAGATCTGAAACAAATTTCAGATTTGCTTCTGGAGGCAAGGGAGGGGGAGCACCAAGATGTGATACCCAGTTGGCAGAGATATCAACATTCATACCATTTGCAATAGTACAACCCGAGCCTAACAGGATAACATGACGTGCTTCGCATAAATGTTTCCACATAATAGATTCAGTACCTTTGGGAGTGATCGAGAGCACCGGTTGATCTTTGATATATTTAACTTTAATGGTCATAGACCGAAGGGAATCGGATTCTCCAATAAGAGCCCAAACTCGTTTAGCTAACAAAGCTTCATTAAACTCCGATGAGGTTTTTATGTTCAATCCACCGGATCGTTTGGGGCGACATGTTGTTCGTCCTTTTTCTCTCTGGTCATCATTATAATGATAACGTCGTGAGGATACCGCTGAGTTGTATACTTGTATTGGCAAATGCGTTATGTGACATGCATGTTATTGGATGCACATGCCTCCACGTAACCCATGCCAAAAACAAAAAACTCGCACGAATGCTTTCCACGATTATGCATTCGGTTTATACATTCGAATTTGAAATGCATTCGGACATTTTATCCTCGGGCAGCTTTCCCTCACTATTGCCTTAAAATATTTATTTATTCACTTTTAAGCCATCAATTATAAATTTGTTGGATTCAAATGTATGACTTTTGCTCTTTAAATATTAGCATATTTATTCGTAGTGTTATATAGTCTTCACATGTCATGCAATTGCTTTTTCTCGAATGTTCGTGCAATTCGTTATTTTTTCAGGTCAATTTGTTATTTTTTTTCACAGTTAACCACCACAAGATAATCAATTCGTTATTTTTCACGGAAAACTACCACAAGACGATCAATTCGTTATTTTTTCACGGAAAACTACCACAAGATGATCAATTCGTTATTTTTTCACGGCTAACCACTGCAAGATGTTAATTCGCCATTTTTTTTTTACGGTTAACCACCACAAGATAGTCAATTCGTTATTTTTTCATGGCTAACCACCACAAGATGGTCAATTCGTTATTTTTTCATGACTAACCATCACAAGATGGTTAATTCGTTATTTTTTTCACGGCTAACCACCATAAGATGGTCAATTCGTTATTTTTCACGGCTAACTACCACAAGATGATTAATTCGTCATCGCAAAGGGGGCTAACCACCCTCAAATGACATCCTTAACACAAACTTGTGGGACTTATTTATGCACTTTATTTAAGAGATCATTACGAAAGAAACATGTCTATTTCTGATCTCACTAAGTTCAATTCAAGATCACTCAAGTTAGTTATTTAACTTAGAAACTTTAGGGATTTTATGATGACTCTTCCTTATAGGAATAATTGATCATGGAAACGAATTGTCTGCTAAGAAACTTAAATCTAAAGTCTCTATATGGGTAATTCGATAATATACTAGTCACCTTATGAGATGCATGCAGTTACTTTGACTTCCCTCGAAGGAATATAGATTAACGTACCAAAATGGATGATATCGAAAGTAAACGAAGGCTTGAAGAGTATTTTGTGGCATTCGAATAACTTCTTCAATTTATTGCAATGAATCCCCAAACAATCACATGATAACAACTTATAGATTGCTATATATTGCAAGGTTTTTTCATGCTACTTCAATATCTCCTAGCGATGTTGATAGCTTATTCTCTATTCATCAGCAGCATTGATGCTTATGCTTACATTTAGGCTCACCACCTCGAGATGGTCAATTCGTGAATGGGCTAGTCCCCCTCAAAAGACAATGGTTACGGGTTCGTCCCCCTTAAAAGACTTGCTTACATTTTTATCATATATGCATCATACATTTTGTCAGCCTCGTTTAGTCCTGAGAAAAGGGACTTTGAGCAATATACCCTACAGGAATAGTGGTCTCCTAGTCTTCCTTTTTTTATCACGTCATTCTTATTCGATACTTATTGAATTATCATTACGCCACTGTTATCTTCCTTACGTAAGAACACCTATTTTGAGTTTTTACTCTCTCTTTCAAGTACATCAATAACAATTTCTCTTTCGAGAATTATGGCCATGAAACTAATACTGTTCGCGAGGTCTTGAGTCAAAGATCTCTTTGTTTGAACATTCAGCTATACTGGTCTCTCAATCGAATGTTACGCTTATTGCAATTCCTCGATTATAGACTTTGACTTTGACTTAAGTGGATCCGTCACAGGAGATTTTGGCTTCACAATGATATATGGTCACTTCTTTAGTTTGCCTAACGAAGCTTATTTCTTGCACTTCGTCAGGCAGGGGGACTATTGATGATCCAATGACCTAATTAAGCAGCCACGTGTTACCTGCTTGACCACGTGTCACCTGATTGACATGCTTGTCACTTGGTTGACCTATGGACCATGGGTCTAATGGGTCACTCGACTCGGTTTGACTCGGTCTGACCTGGCCTTCGGTCCAACTTGGTTCAATTCGGTCTGATCCGGTCCAACCCGATCTAACTTGGTCCAACTCAGTTCGACCCGGTCCAACCCGATCCGACCCGGCTGTTATAACCTATCTACATACGACTCACTTTTTATCAGATATTTTTATAAACTATCTACATGTGACTCACCTGCATCAAATATTTCTTATATAAACTATCTATATGGTGACTCACCATCCACATGTCACATCCTCATTCAAGACTTCTAGGCCAAGTAAAACAAGGTTATAAAAAGACTACTTCAGCACAAGAAGAAGGGATTTGAAAAATTGGAAAATCAAAAGTATCTCTAAACATCAGAAGGAATAGAAGGCGGAAAGAAGATTGCATTTGCTTGAGACTTCTTGTATCCAAAGGAAACATTTATTTCCTTGCATCTCTCTATCTCTTCCTCTCCTTCATTTCTTTGTTATTTATTTCTTCATCTCAGTATAATTGGGGTGTTCACTGTATCCTCTATACTTCTAAATAGTAGAAAAGACCTCCTATGAGGCGACCCCTGTGGACTAGGCATATTGCCGAACCATGTAAAAATTATGTGTACTTCTCTATATTGGTTCTCCCCCTTCTTTTTATATTGGTAGCCCCTTCTTCCTACCTTCTTCTCTTCTTTTTTACGTTTGTCGAGCATAGGCGTAGCACCGTCTGAACGGCTGCGTGACGGTTTAAACGGATGGTTGGGACGTCCCAAATGCCCATACAAGACCTTATCCAACTTCGGGCAATGCGGAAACCACTGACACTGGACATTGTCACGTGCTTGCGCAGTTTACGCCCCTTTAAACAGCTCAATCCCGATCGGCGGCTTAAAGCGAGTCAAGCAGCACAATTTCCGCACCAATAGTACTACGGTAAGCCAAGTCAAGCAATAAACAATTCTCAAAGAAACTTCTTCATTTGGACAATGAATTCAATCACATACATAAGTATGAAATATTAATTATTATTATTATATAAAATCATTTTAATTATTTTTATTGTACTAAAGCTTCTCCGTATCCTTCATTTTATGATGAGTTACTTTTTGTAATTTTTGTTAAACTGAACTTTTGGTTTAGGTTTTACCATCCCATCTATTTTGGTCAACCCGAACCCAACTCATTCAGCACCCATTTAAGTGGTCTTTAATAGGGGTGACCAACTTATTTCTTGTTGTGCTTGATTGGGTACTACTTGATAGCATAAGGTCTTCATAGTTAACAACCTATATAATGAATTTGAGGATTATTTTACATATGTCACAATTACTTTCCAATATTCTACTTTAAAGAAATGTCAAATAAAAGGTTGAAAAACAAAATAAAATAAAAAAATAAAAATGGAAAACAGAGAAGAGAAAACTATATTAATCAAATTAATGGAATAAAAACAATCATAAATTCACATCTAGTTTTCAGATCTTTGGAAGCGGTAGTAGTAAAAATTGAGCTGTTCAATAATGCCTAAACTCAACTCAACCAGGAGACGCACCAAGTTGAGTAGACTCCAACGAATTAAGCATCAATTACTTGAAATGACTCCTAAGACAGAAGCGCCAAGTGAAACATGTAATACTGAATAAATGAACTCCACAGACCTACAACATCAAATTCTCATAAAAATTATAAAAATGTAATCAATAGCCTTGTAAAATGAAAAACGATAATAAAGAACTAATCTGATTATGTCAAAACGTTCTCAAATACCTTCATGGCTGTACTCTGGCGTAGATTAGTAGTATTCAGCATTCCCTGCATCAAACTAAAAGTTATGAATAAAAACTTCTGACTTATAAACGAAATTAAAATTGAAATCGGCATATATTAATTTTCATATGAGTTAACCAGCAGATTAATGAAGCTTAAAGGCTTTCGTCCATTGAATGTAAGGCATTGAAAGGGGAAAGCCAAGGATATGAAATCAAAGAACAGATCTCCATTTGTGAAGAGATTCGAATTAGTGAGAAATATGGAAAGCGAAAAAGGAATTTACCATACTCCCCTAGTTTTCTCCTCTTCATTACCTGTAATTTATTTGGTTTGGCAATACCCCAAGGCAAGTTGGTTGTTTTCCAATTTTGATGGCCAACCAGTCATGATGTTTATTCCGCTATTAGCTGCATTAGAATTAGCCTTGGAACTTTCAAAAAATCTTTGAATATTGAGGAGCTATGGGTTATATTTTTCTGTGAAATTCGAACTCTTCATGTCAGTGTACTTGCTTATCAAGTCCAAAGCTGATTGTGAAATTAAGAAATCTTGGTATAGATATTACATATACTATATCAGATAATAATACAACCCCCAACATAAATATAAAGGATAATGTATATTGCTTCGATTGATCATGTGTGTGATTACGATAGCTTACTCCAAAATTTAGCCTAATCGCCACCCAATAACTGGAATTTCTGCTTGGACATGGTCACTTTCCTTTTCTCTCTCTCTTTTTTTTATCACTCATTGTTGCAAGTGATTCTCATGTTATCGGCTTTACCTATGGTTCGGTCATTCTATTAGGCCGATTGCTAGGCTAGAAAGATAAATTACCATAAACATCTTCTCTAGATGTTTAGTTGATTCTATGATCTTTATTTGCATAGTTTTGGCTAAAAGCGTGGAGGTAACAGCCATAGAACTTGATCTTCATTCTCTACTACTGTGATACAGTTTTATTCTGAAATTCTACCATTATTCACAATACATGATTAAATACAATATAATGCTATATTAGAAAATTATCTGCCTATAAAACATTTAAAGGTTTCAGTTCTGATCTCTTCCTACTCCATGATTTTCATGATTATACTATTAAAAAGCATCATAAATGGCTACATATGTTTGAAATTACTAAAAAAACCATGCTGAAAATGAAATCCTATAAGCTGTTGAATGGGAATAAAGTAAAAAAAAATAATAAATAATAATAAATTACGAAAATAAAAGAAAAAGAAAAATTGGTATTCGTGATATATTTAGCATCAGCTAGAATCAGAGAAAATTGCAAAGTGGCATCAATACATGCTTTTGATCATTGATTGTGCTTTACTTTGGGCCCCATTTTTTGAGATTGATTTTGATTAGTTTATATAAACAACAATGCCAGTTACAAACCTCTTTTGCTGTGCCAAACATTTCAACAGCTCATTTCAACTCATTTGTAAGAAGGCAATATTTCCAAGTTTGTTGTCCTATTTTCTCCAAAACTAGAGCTCTTGCTGGTGAAAGGACTTACTGAAGAAACACCTGCTGACAATGCTGAAATCAATGAGAAACTTTGTACACAAATTAAGAGGCTACAAAAAGATCACATATTGTAATTTGTAAAAATAGCAAACGTAAAAAGGAGAGAGAGAGAGAGAGAGAGAGAGAGAGAGAGAGAGAGAGAGAGAGAGAGAGACAGAGTTTAAAGCATGAACTGAAAGACGCCTCCATTCACCTGCATCCAAATATCCAGAACCCGAATAGTGAAATTTGAGAATAAAGCATAAAAATGGAAAAAGGAAAAGAAAGACGCCACCCATTCTCATGAATCCAAAAACCTCAGGACCAAAATACTAAGATATAAGAATGGTGAAGAAGACGATGAATGAAGAAGAGAGAAAAATAAAGCTGTAAATGGCGTAAAAAACATGAAACACAATAAGAAAGAATGGGAATTTATCTTGTTGGATCCTTCTGTAATGAAGAATATAGATGTCAATTCTGTTGCAGAAAAAAATGAAGGAAACGAAGTAAAAACGAAGTATGCCCAATTCTTGGCTGGAACCTCACTTATGCATTACCACCCTACTTGAACAATAAAAGGCAATTTACAAAGTAACTACTAAGGTTCCAAGAAAGGGTCGAGAGGATGAATATTGATTGATATTCCAGTACCGAATTTCACTATTACCGTCGCAAGAGCAGAGAATACCAGTCTTCTTATGGTGTAAATCCATCGATATCACATGTGAATTATTTCTGGTATATACCTATAATGAATAGCTCGACTGCAATTAAAAAAAATACGTAAGTTGCAATCAATATATTCTTATAAAAACTATTAAACATTTTACTGGATATAAATGAAGTCATCTATTAGAAACATTCACTTGGACTGTTACTGATGGCCGATAAAAATTATTAGTGTGAACAGTGTTCTGGATTTTTAAGCCTTCAAATAAAATAGGTTATTTGTTTGTCTAAACCTTCAAATAAACAGCAAATTCTTCTTCCAAACTATACTCTTACAGATTTCAAGACCACATATTGATGGGTTCTTTGATTTATTTCTCTAAGACCGATCCTATTTGTATAGTCTAAACTATGAATGAGTCATTGCACTATCTAACCAAAACCTTGGTTCCATTCCATGATCCGTATAGCTTAATTAGCAGCGTCTCTTGCATCATAAAAGATGCTTAAAAGCCTTAAACCACCATTGTTTTACTTAAGGTGGCCAAGATTGAAGTGGAGAAGAGAACAAACCGATCAAATTCACAGGCGTCACAAACTCGGCGCACAGTATATGCCCATCAAAGGTTGGTCCTTCATGCATCGCAGATGTATGCCAGGTGTTGTACACCACCTACTCTTCTAGTCTTGAGTCTTGACCACCCAACCAACCATTGGATTATTTAGCAATATCCAATCACTTTGTGCTAAGTGGCCATGACCACACCCCCACCCCCAAAACAAAAACCCTATCTGTAATTATTCTGCAAGTCTTTCATATTTGTATACTAATTTCTTTACATAACAACCGAACATAAACTATTAACCACAACCATCTTATAACACCACCAAGCTATTCACCAAACCTATATAACTTTATGTAAGAACAAAAAAAAAAGCAAAAAGATATAATAAATTAAATTAGGGAAAAATCAAACAGAGGTTTTGAAATACCTTGGTTGCAACCTTATTGGTGTCTAGGTTGAACGTCCAATAAATGGGAACCGGAGAAGCAACAACTCCCGCCATGGTATGATGTGGGGGCATTTCCCCATCTCTGGTACCCCGACTTCTCTTACTCCAACTCCGCTAACTGGCCATACCGTTCTAATCCCTTCTGGATAAATCCCTAACTTTTGTTGTTGAGGTGGTGGTTGGGGTACTGGCGCTGCTACCTGTGCTAGTGGAGGGACAACACTGTATACTGGTGGTTCTCGGAACGTATCGGGTACTATTCTTTGCATTGCGTAGTAACCCTACTAGGGTTCTTTTTCTGGAACCTGCTGAACTAAGTAATCACCTGGATAAACCCTAGCTTGCACACAGAGAGAGAGAGAGAGAGAGAGAGAGAGAGAGAGAGAGAGTTTAGGAAGAAACGTGAACTCAGGGAGTAATTTTAGAAAGTAAAATCTGGAAACGTGGGTGAATACGATACGTGAGTGAGTAAATTTAGGTGAAGAAATAAGATATATCATATTTATTAAAAATTAATAATTTTAAAATAAAATAAAAAGTTAAACTTAAGATTTGATTGGATAAAAATTTACTTTTAAAAAAAAATGAAAATTTTAAAAAATTAGGATTCAAGGAGGGAAGGCTTGAGAGCCCTCCTCTTTAAAAGTCATTTTCTTATATATTACAAAGATATATTTATATATGATACCTATGATACATAAGTTTATATATCTTATATAAGACCGAGCCGAGCCTACCGAAGCTTGGCTCAGGCTTATTAAAATAATGAGCCTCTTTTTGGGTTCAGGCTCGTTGACAGCCCTAGGTTGGATCATTACAATTCAGTATTCTAAATATGGTTGTCAACGACCGAGCTTGAGTTTTGTATTTAGGTTCATGAGCCGAGCCTGAAAAAAAGCTCATTATCTTAAGGAGCTTGAAAGTTTGGCTTTGTTAAAGCTATGCTCGATTTGTATATGAGATTAAATATTTATATTCTTATATCTTATATTATGTATTGATATGAAACATGTTGAAGGTGCTGCTTGCCCTGGCGGTAAAGCTTTGGGTGGTTGTAATCAAGGCCTGGGATCGACTCTTCCGCCTTTACCATTATTCCTTAAAAAGGAGGGTTTGGGCCCTATGAAGCCCATCTCCGCATCTTCCCTATGGGGTAGTGGTTGCGACTCGCGAGATATGAAACATGTAAATATATTGCAATATATAATAATAATTATTATAATATTAATGTATTCATATTGGTGATGATGGGTTTGTAAAATACAAATATATTAGAATGAACTTGACAGCTAATACATATGAACCAATACAATCACCCTTCCAGAGAAATAGGTAGGGAGAGCCTGTTTCAAGACAGCCTAAACTGTCGCGCAGCCATTCTGCCGAGAGCATTCCTTCTCAAACGTCACCTATGAATAAGACAAAGAGAAGAGACAAGGGGAAAAATGATATTGCAATAACTGAAAGGTCAGTTTGAATGCATATCTCAGAGCAAGAAAACCTTAAGAATTCGAATGACTCGAAGTCTATAACATGTAGAGAAATACATGTTTATGTCTTGCTATCCCCTTTCTCTCTCAAAAGCCTTTACTCACTGTTGTCTTCTACCTCTTAAATTTCAGATTCTTCAGATTCAAATTAGCCTTTAATGGAGAAAACGTTCTGCTATTTATAGGGAATTTAGCCTCTCAAAATAGGACAAACGTCACTCAGTTAAGTGTCCAGACGGGAGCTTATAAATATCCCCATGCATAAAACATATTCTAAATGCCACGTGTATTAATTTCAACATGCCTAAGTTATTTCCAGAGAAAGGGATGAGTCATTTTAATCTTCAAAACTTGCTTTATGATAAGTTGCTTTAGACCTCACTACAAACAAAGTGATTTTTGCCGGCAGCCGTTAACGGCGGTCTAATAAAAACCGCCGTTAAAGGTGGTTACCTCGGCGGTTCTTATTATCCCGTTGGAAACGTCCGTGGGATTGATCGTTTGTCGGCGGTTTTATCAGAACCGCCGAGTAATGCCCCATTCGCGGGTAAAATTTCATTTGCGCGATACTATTCCCGGGATAAATTAATTGTTGCCCGGCGGTTTTATTAGACCCGCCGCGCAAATCGATTTTTGCCGGCGGTTATATATTAACCGCCGCGCAATGACCGACTTCGCGGTTAATTTAGGTGCGCGGGAGTTTTGAATTTGATCATTGGTCGACGGTTTTATAAAATCGTCGGCACA
The DNA here is from genome assembly GCA_031762675.1 of Pachysandra terminalis. Lineage (NCBI taxonomy): Eukaryota > Viridiplantae > Streptophyta > Magnoliopsida > Buxales > Buxaceae > Pachysandra > Pachysandra terminalis. The sequence goes on from JAUPMG010000011.1 coordinate 3,877,150, forward strand.
TACACTCACATTAACGGCGGTTATAAAAAACCGTCGAGACATATTGTATTAGTCGGCGGTTTTATAAAACCGCCGGCATATGCAATATTAGTCGGCGGTTTCTAAGAACCGCCGACCAACGTCAAATGTTTTTTGGCTCGGTCTTCTTCTTCGTCCGCCTCTTCCTCTTCTTTTTTTTCTTCTCCATTTTCTTCTTCATCCACCTTTTTTTTTTCTTTTTTTCTTCTTCTTCTTCATTTTTCTTACATTTCTATTCCTCCTCCTCCTTCTTATTTTCTTCTTCTTCCCCTGTTTTTCTTCTTCTTCTCTGGCTCTCTCTCCTCTCGATGCTCCCTCTCCGACCACCCTCTCTTGGCTCTCACTGCTCCCTCTCCGGCCCGCACACCACCCCTCCCTCTTTCTCTCCCTCTACTATCTCTCCTCTCTCTCCGGCGTCCCCTCTCTCTCTTCCGTCTCTCTTTGCTGCTACTGTAACAGCAGCAACAGCACCTCTTCTGCCCCCACCACCCTTTTTCTCCCTCTCGGTCTCACCCTCTCCGGCATCTCTCTCTCTCTCCTCTAGGCTCTCGCTGTTCTCATTTCGGCCCGCACACTGCCCCCTCTCTCTTTCTCTCCCTCTTCTGTCTCTCCTCTCGCTGCTCCCTCAACGACCTGCACACCTCCCCTCTCTCTTTCTCGCTCTTCTGTCTCTCCTCTCTCCGACGCCCCCTCTTTCTTCAGTCTCTCATTGCTGCACCTCTTCCCCCCATCTCTTCCTCCCTCTTCGGTCTCATCCTCTCCAGCACCTCTCTCTCTCCGCTCGCACTCCTCCCCCTCTCTCTCCTCTCTCTTTCTCTCTCCTCTTTCATTTTTTCTTATTTTTATATTTACGATTTGTCGGCGGTTTTAGACCGCCGACTAATGCTTTTTAAAAAAAAATTTAAAAATTCAATTGTCGGCGGGCAAAAACCGCTGAACATAGTATACCAAACGTCGGCGGTTAATTTGTAACTGCCGATAATACCTACGGTGACGAGGGATTGCTCGGGGGTTCTTGTAACCGCCGACAATAGATTTGACGGCAGTTTATAGGTTTTGGACGGCGGTTTGTAACCGCTGGGAAATACCTAATATTTTGTAGTGACACCTGTACCAATCAACCCATTCTTTTAGGGACTTTCACCCACAATGGAATGCCACCATTCTTATTCTTTAAGTGACTTGCACTCAAGGTAGAATACACCAGTAGACCAAACCTTCCTTTAGGGACTTTCACCCATGGTTGAAGCACACCTGTACCATTCCTTTAGGGACTTGCACCCATGGTAGAAATACAGCTGTAACCATTACCTTTCCTTTAGGGATTTTCACCCACGGTGGAAACACACCTGTACACAGTACCTTTCGTTTAGGGACTTTCACCCACGGTGGAAACACACCTGTGCACGAACACAAACCAAACAATCCATTCAACACAAACAATCATTCATAGGTTGTGGATACTCCTAGTACCCTCATACATCATACAAGTCACCATTAGAACCAAGCACAAGTCAAAACAGTGAATGCTGAAAGCATCACTCAAACCATTCAAATTCCTATGCAAACATTTCTAATCATTCCAATCCCACCTTGTAGTCCTGTATCCATATCCAACTCATTAAAATTGAAGTTTCCTTATATTGCCCAGAACTGCCCTATTTTCCTGAATTTCGGACCTTCCTATGCACTTTTTAATATTCGACCATAACCACTTCTTTTTCACACAAACCAACTACATAGGCATGTGTACAACACCCCAAGGGAGCGTTACCTTTAATTTCACTTCATTTGGGGCTCGGTAGATCCTCGGTATCTGCCGAGGTTCCTACCGAAGGCCATTTGGCAGGCTTGATACCTCACCAATGTTTAATTCATAACTATTTTTGTACTCATCGGATTGACCTCAAAGTTGGATCATTGTGTTTCTAACTGACAATGGAAGCAAAGAAAAATATAAAATAAATAATCCCATTTCGATAGATGATCTACCGAGGTTTGATAGATTGTCCTGAGAACTGTGATTTTTCGGTAGATGTCTCGGTATCTGCCGAGCTACCTACCGAGGTCAGTTTCAGCTTCGACAGTAGTTCGATATTTTGCTCATAATTAATTCTATACTCGTTGGAATCGCTTCAAACTTATTGTGTTGTGTTCCTAACGCATAGGGAAACCATAAAAAATACTAAATAAATTATATAATTTTGGAGGAATGCTCGGTGAGACCTAAAAGTCAACTATTTGTTACCTAGAATTTTCCAGAATTCCTAAGGTTTTGTTCCCAACTTCCCATAACCTTAAATTTCATACTTCTTCTCACGCCAAACATAAAATACACCAGCAAACATCAATTCCTAATATCACAAACAAAACCTAATCATTAAAATAAGATTATACATGTGAGATTCAACACTATTCAATCATGCATTCAAACTTATATTTATTGCATTGTTATGATTCATAAACATGACTACCGTAAGATCAAAGGAAATCCCTACCTCTTTTCCTAAGCTTTTTCTGCAACTCTTGGAATGGAAGATCACCAGCCCTTTGCTCTAGCCTTCTCTTTCCTTAGCCTTTCTTCCTCTTCTCCTTTGTTCTTCTCTCTTTCTCTTCTCTCCAACAACAATTGATTTCAGATATGACTTTTCTCTGCATTCTCTCTCTCTTGGAAGAATCCCCTTTCTCCAATATGGTTTTCCCATCCTCTTTTCCTTCCTTGATTGTGCATTACAAGATGGATCCCTACAAGGAAGGCAGGTGGGAGTTATGGAAACTCTCCCTCTCTTCTAATCATCTTACAAGAGAAAGACCCTTACACCCCTAATGACCAGGTCAAATGACACCTCCATCCCCTTAGCTTCACATGTCCACGTCAAACCCTTGCCTCCATAAGGTTTTAAAATTACATAACTGACCCCATTATTTCCAATATTACACAATATATTTGAACGATAATGCCATGTCGTCTAGCGGAGCCTAGAAGAAGGTGACTCGCGCAGACAGCTCACTCCTTTTCAATAGAAAGGAATAGCCAAACCAACCCAGCTGGCTGGTCAATCTCAGAGATCTTATCGGCAGGCAAACCGGAGACGGACGACCACGGTCCCTATATTATGTTGTAATTGCAATTTATACTAATTTCAGTTAATTAGTCACCCAGTCTTTCCTAACCTTTCAAAAACGATTATTATTACTAATTGTAATTAAATTATATTAATTATAATTTAAATACACAGGTCCCTACATTGTGTCCTGGGATTTCCGATCATTCTCCAGCCTTAGTGCATATGTATCAAGATATCAAGGTACATGCTCCTGTTAAATTTTATAATTTTTGGATTGAGTAATCGGAATTTTTCTTTTTGATTTGGTTAAGGCATGGGATGTTTAGATTAGGGGTACTCCTATGTTTGTCTTGGTACCCAAACTGAAGGAACTTAAACTTCTTCTTAAGACTTGGAGTAATGCCAGATTTTTTGATTTGGAGAAGAATTGAGAACACTAAGAAAAGATTAATGGAGGTGCAGACTGAGATTTTAGGTGAGAATGGTAACTTTGACAAGGCTAGAGAGGAAAATGTTTTGAGATCTAAATATAGAGAGCTGAGTAATCAATCTGAAGCAATATGGAGACAAAAATCTAGGTTATTATGTGTCATGAACCAACAAGAAAATGCCAATTTCTGAAATTTCTGATTTATTCGCAACCCTCACCCCATATTTCTGTGGGAGGGGATAACAATGGTCAAAACATAAGCAGAAGTTATTTACAGCTCTAGTAAGATATAAGTAACTAAATTACAAAATCTAAATCTGACAAGTTCTAAAAGAGGAAAAGTCTAATTTCTAGACTAACACTAAAGTTCTATCAAAGTGCGGTACGCAAACCAGGTTCTCTCTCATCGTGACCAAGCTCATAAACTAGAATGTTCCTCCTTGTCTTCAATCTCCTTAGCTGCCATCTCGACTAAAGATCCTGCAAGTTGTTTGCTAAAAAGCATGAGCTACACTAGCCAGTAAGTAAATAGCTTCATAATTATGCATGATTAACTTAGAGTCAAGGCATTACTCATTATATCCAGTCCACACAATAAAGAGTTCATAATGAAATGAAATGAAATGCATGAGTTTGAGTATTAGTTATGCATACTGTGCATCTACTTACAATAATCACCAATGTGAGCTAATCAAGCAGTCTAGTATGCAATGCAGTCTGTCAGTATGTAAAAATGGCATGTTTCCTCTTGATCCAGTCTCTATCCAGGATGTCCCACCAACCTATGAATTCATCCCCTTATTTATGGCTAAGGAATAGGACTATTCTAGGTGTACAACATCGTTTTATGGATTTTCAACAAAGGAGGCACAATCCCCCCCACTTATTTTTTATCATGGGTAATCTCTGAGGTTTACACCAATGTGTGGATCCCTCAGGAAATCATGATACTCGACAAACTACAGAGGTCTCTCTCTCTGATATTTCATCCGAGCTTACACCAACATGCAAATCCTTGGGTAAATGCCCTTCGGCAATGATTGAGTTTGCTGGGGTAGCTAATCCCTCAACTCGTCCTTGCTAGTCTCCTCAGTAGATGTGGAATTCACATCACATCGCTCTTATTTAACTCACGAGACTCAACCGTGTGGTCTCGAAAAACATGTTATTTCTCTTTGACCAAGCTATGGTCTCGAGTCAATGCAATGCAAGTGTAGAGGTGCACTCTAGCTAAGCATTCATTTCATTGTGTACAAGGTGTAATAACAACTAATAAGCGTGCCATTCATCAATCCCACATGTAATACAAATCATAATTTGAGTAACACGAAATGGGTCAATTGAGAAGCAACCATATAAGATTAACTAACATTCACATTTAATGCACCAGAAGTATCGTCAACTATAAGTATATTGATCACTCCAAGTCTAACATTCATATTTCATAAACACATGGAAATGGTTCTATGAAGAAGCAAGTATAAGAACAATCACACTTGAGCTCAATAACATCATATTTGATAAGATTAAATCGATTCCAAGTCATGTGCAAGTCCAAGTTAATTGGACATATTAAAGGAAAATGATTAATTCCAAGGCTACTTACTCAATTTAGGGTCTTTAAAGAACAACTACATTAAATAATGATAAGCTAGCAAAACCAACATCAAATTTAGTTTAATTAGGTCATAATGTGCTTATATGTGAAATTTCAGCTCAACAAGACAAGTCTGGGTGGCTCGGTGAACTGAAGTCAGCTGCGGCGCACCCCTTGGCGCATTGAACTGAGACTCGACAACAATTCCAGGGACTCCATTCTCGGCGACCTCTTCGGCTATCCGAACTGAGATTCGGCACACTACTCGACTCGCCGAGCAGCAAATTCTGGGTTGACACCCCTACACTAAAATGGTCATAACTTTCTGTATACAACTCAGATTTGCCTTAAACTTGTCTTATTGGATTCTTGACGAAAAGAGGAATCCAAAAATACTATATTTGTTACAATAAGAGCTTGGAGGAATTCCCGGTGAGCCAAGAAATCACTGGAACATTTTATGGTTCGTCGGCGAATCGTTCGGCGCACCGAGGAGGTCGCTGAATGTCGCAAACCAGCCAAATCAAGAGGTTTTCTCTCAAATTGAAATCACAACCAAGGGAAAACTATATATACGCATTTGTTAATAAAAAAATTCAACAAAATCCATCCTAAAAACATGATACTAAATCAACATTCCAAATTAAGATATTGAATCCATTCTTTAATATTCAAAGCTTGCATGAACTAGAAAATAAAGAGAAACAACCATGAATCTACTTTAATCAAGAACAAAATGAAGGTATCTACTTACCTTAACAAAAATGCAAGCGAATGATAGGAGATTCCAAGCATGCCAAACCTCTTCTTCCATTCTCCTTCAAGCTCCAAGCAACAAACACAACGAAGCATCAAGAGAGAATGCATGAGATTCTCTCTCAAGAAAGGAGACCCATACCTCAAGCCTCCACTCAAAACAATCTCAACCCTCCAGATCAACCACTCTCCTCAAGGCCGTAGGATTGAATAGTTGGTGGGGGTTGGTATTCCCACCACCAATTCCTCCTTCTCCTTCAATCCTAGCCACACAAACAAACACAAAAGCTAAAATAAATCCTAACCACCCATCACAAACTTGATCTAAATGATCAAAGCACCAATTCAAATATTAAAATGGGCCATGCTACTTTGTGTATCACCAAGGCCTACTAAGCACAACACACTCGATCGCGTGGTCGGATTTAATCCGATCAGTGATCCAAACAAAGGAAAGAATCACCACATGCTATAAAATATAAATATGCATAAATCGAAGGTTTAAGACGTTACATCATTTTATTTCCTATTTAGCTACAAAATTAAGTTATCTGACCAAAACTGCTTCCACGGTTTATCTGGCTGACCTGATCAGTTTTAGCGACTTAAAGAATTTTCTAGTGCATCTTATAGGACTAATGTCATAACCCAAAATCATGAGACCACTTAGGGTTCAGAGGAGTCTGAATTACGACCTTCACTTCCTTGTAAGGAGAGTGGCAGTTGAATAACAATTATAGTACTAACAATTTAAACCATCATTCAAAAATTCATAACTGAAATGTAATACTTAGTTACATAAGATGCAGCGAAAATTAAGGAAAACAGTTCTAGGTTCTAAATCAAATTCACATTAGATACCAACACTGGTATCTACAAAATAAAACTATCAGAGTATGAACAATGCATTACAATAGGGTCACTCTTATGAGTAGAATTCGTCTTCCTCCTTCCTTCATAGAATCTTCTTCAAAAACGTCCTCGACTATAGATCCTGAAAAAATGTTGCTAGAAAGCATAAGCTATAAGCTTGTACGTACTATAATTTTAGAAATATATAAGTCTGTCCTGAAGTTCTTCACATTTACATTTCTTTGAATTCTAAATCATAAAATAAGTCAAACAATCAAATGCATGAGGTAACTTATTTTATTATGTAAGAAATGCATTATATATTACAGAACCTCACCAAGGTGAGCTAGCAAACAAGTCTATATGCTGTGCAAATGTAGTTCTGTTAGAGAGTCAATCTAATCTGTTTTCTCCTAATCCAGCTTCTATTTCTGGGTGTCCCAGCAACCTGAATTCATCCCCCGTATATATGGTCCATGGAAATAGGGCTATTCTACGGATATCGCGTAGTTGTAAGGGTTTTCAACCTAGGAGGCACAATCCCCCAACTTATTTTTGATAAGTGGATCGTAGACCGAGACTTGCAGCCACCTGCGGTATGCCTCAGGAAAACATGACTAGCTCACCTAACTACAGAGGTCCTTTCTTATAATTGTTTGTCTGTGGCTAGAGCTCTCGAACTAAGAATAAGTCTATTGTGTTAGCTATGCCCTCAACTCAGTCCAACCGATCCCTCCCTAGATGTGATATTCACATCACACTCATGTCCAGTCACAAGACCCAATCTTGAGGTCTCAGAATACAGGGTTATTCTCGTTGACCAACTAGGGTGTAGAGTCCATGCTGTGCTGTGAGTAGTGAAGTGAAACTCTGCACACTAGCTAATCATACATTTTTGTGTACATGGTGTATTATAAACTAGAATAACACATGAATCAATCTATGTCACTCACATCATCAATCCACACCCAATCAGTCCAACTTAAGATAATAGTTATACTAGCATCATACCATGTGCATCTAGCAACTATGCATTATGCATGACTTAGTGTACTGGGTGCATTAAGTATGGCAAATGATTTCATCATGCATAACATTGTACATTGACATAGCACACATTACAATCCAACAAATCATTTCATCCAATGTACATCTCCATGTCACACACAAGTTAGGACTAAGTCATACAACATAATATATGTAGCAAGGTATTTGTCATTTCTACACTACTCAAGTGTACTATGACTATTAACAACTACTTAATCCAATCTAAAGGTTCGGTGTAGTCTTCGGCGTAGACTTTGGCACACTAAAGTCCCTTTCGGCGACCTCCTCGGCGAACTCACCTGAGATTCGACGACATTTCCAAAGCCTGCTTTTTTGGCGACCATGTCGGTGCCTTAGTTGGCCCACCGAAGCAGCTTTCGGCGCCCCGAAGTCTTTTCGGCGGTCTTTTCGGTTGACATTGAAACCTCGGTGACGTTTCGGCGCACTGAAATGTTCGCCCTTCGCCCAGAAATTCAAGCTCGGCGACCATTCGGTCTGCCGAGTTGGCTGCCAAATGTCATGAACTAGGCAAAATAGAAGGGTTTTTCCAACCTATGTTATTTTCACTTGGTCTCATACATTCAAGAACATCATAGGAGTATTTAAACCATTCTCACAAGCATTAAACACCACAAATACTTCACATTATGAGATTAAAATCAAAATAGATGTAAAAAGTATAGAAATCATGATTTACAAGTTTCTCTTCTAGTAATATCAACAATTTCCCATTAGAATCCTTCCTTCTTCACTCTTTAGCTCTCCAAGTTTTCTCTTTCTTTCTCAAGAGACAAATGCTCTCTTTCTCTCTTTCCTCTCTCGTTCAACCTACTCCAAGACACTTGTCCCCATCTCTATCCTTCAATCCTAACTACCCAATCCTAATCCTTCCTTTCCAACTACTAAATCTAAGCCATTCATGTACACTACTCTCATCCCTACCGTACACCTCATCACCCAAATTACACATTTAAAAATAAATATTTTATTCAACACAAGAGTTTGTCTATAGTGCTAAGCATGAGATTCTAGCAATTCACATCATAGTAATCTTATGGTCAGTTTAACTTCGATTATAAATCAAATGGCTAAATAAGCTTATATTAAGGTTTTAAATATAATTAAATACCTCTTAATTGGTTCAGGCTATTATAGCCTTCCCCCCTTAATGGAAATTCGTCCTCGAAATTTTACTGACCTTATGTGAAGACTCATCTCATCTTCAAGCTCTGAAGTCGCTTCTGATGTTCCGTGATTTTTCCACAACAATTTCACTGTAGTAATGACTTTGTTCCGCAATAATTGCTTCTTCTGATCTAAGATTTCCACAGGTTGCTCTTCGTAGGTAGCATTTTATCTAATGGTCACGGTTTGCCAATAGATTACTGAAGTTGGGTCTGGATGGTACTTTCTCAACGTAGAAACGTGTAAGACATCGTGTACCAAGTCCATAGAGGACGATAGAATGGATACTTCTCCAACTCGCTTGGAAATTTCAAAAGGTCCAATGTATCTTGGCACCAACTTGCCTCTTTTACTGAATCTAAATACCCCTTAGTCGGTGAGACTTTGAGGAATACCCATTCTCCTACCATGAATTCTAATTTCCTCCTCCTCACATCTGCATACTTCTTCTGCCGACGTTGAGCTGTAAGCAGTCGGTCTCTAATTAGCTTGATCTTCTCAGTTGTCTCGGCCACTAACTCTGGTCCCAACGGTACAAGAGTACTGTCTTCATTCCAGCATAAAGGGGATCGACAAGGTCTCCCATACAGAGCTTCGAATGGTGCCATCCCTATGCTCTCTTGATAACTATTATTGTAGGAGAACTCGACGAGTGGTAGATGGTCCTCCTGTCACGTCCCGAATCCAATAGAGGCCCTTTTAGGTCTAATGGAGACAAGAGACATGACCTTCATTTCCACAACGGGAGAATGGCGGTCAACACAACATTATTGTTCTCAAATTAATAATGATTAAACTAAAAACGCAATTAACAATATTAAATAGCAGTGGAAAAAGATCGAAAACATTCTAGGTTAAAAGTCAAACTTTTATATACATAACCATATAAATGAGGATCAAGATCAAACAACCTTGATCACTCATCAAAACGAAACAACAGTTCTTTACATTAACAAAACCTCTACACGGGAAGAAAAATAAGTAAGGACATAACAAAAATATACATT
>JAUPMG010000011.1:3887209-3900929 GCA_031762675.1 Pachysandra terminalis
AGAATAGAGGGACTGAACCCCTATAACTCTAATCACTGTAGAACACAGGAAGGATTGTGTTTTGAAGAACTAAGAGAAACTGAGAAACTGAGAGATTGAGAGAGAGAGAGAGAGAGAGAGAGAGAGAGTCTAAACCTAGCCTTTTTGCAGAAAAAAGGAGAAGAAAGAAGTGAGGAAGAGAAAGAAAGAAGTTGCACATTACCCTGCTAGATCTCTACTAATTTTATCTGGAAATCATTGTAAGTTACCTATCATGTTGATTCCATTATGTGCCATGATTTGTGTTAGAAATTCTGAGGAATAATGCATGTTACCATATGAATTTAGATTTCAATGCCTAATGTATAAATTGTTGTTTTTCATTGTGTAAACGTACTGGGTTTTCATCCTAAGATATTAGAATTGATGCATGTGTAATGTGCTTGGATTTCCTTGGAAAACGACTGAAGGAAAAACCACGAATGACTTGTCTGCGATTGTCGGTAGACTCGTCAGTACACCGACGGGCCTACCGATGGATCTTAAGAATCTATGTTTGAGTTCGTTGGTGGGCTTCGATACACCGACCATGCCACCGATAGGGAATCCCTATGACACTTCGGTAGGCGTCGGTACACCGATAGCCCTACCAAAGGTGATATATGAATCGTTAAATGTGATTTGATCGGTAGGCGTCGGTACACCGACGGGCCTACCGATGGAAGTGAAATTGAGTTCATCGGTGGGCGTCAGTACACCAACCACTCCACCAACAAGAAACCTCTGTTACCCCTCAGTAGGCGTCGGTACACCGACGGGCCTACCGACAGATGAATATATGTGTTTTCTGGTACCCATTGGTACATCGATGAGGGTACCGACGGATTGAGATTTTGAGACAATTTCAAAGGGAGACTATCATTTGGGTCTTACGAGTTAATAATGCATTCATACTGTGTTAATGTGGAGTGTTAAATGTGTCTGGAAGGTGGAAAAGATATGATTGTCTACACCCGTAAGTTGCAAGTACTACGAAATAAGTTATGGGGTCATAGTTGATTCCATAAGGTCGGCTGTACCTTGAGTATTGTACACTCATGAAATCAGTACATGGTGGCCTTCGTACCATGGGTTAGCGCCCGGAACGAAGAGAGGGGTTGCCGGTTGTTCCTAGTGACTTCGGTCCCAAAACCTTTGTATGTTATGGAAGCTGCAATGAGGGACACTTAGCATGAAACATCAACACTAAACATTTTATAACATATTGTATTCATTGTTTGAGCACTCATTAACACATTTGTTTGATATACTCTCATCATAACATGTTGCATTAAAACTATCTTGTTATCTGCCGTGAATCAATTATAATATATAATGTTGAGCTGATGGGATCGTGCTTACTGGGCATTCAAGACTCACGTAACTTTCATGTTGCAGGTTGATCTAGCAGTGAGGAGGTCAAGTACCTTTTGTTAGATTGAACCATTTATTTGCATTGTTTATCTTATTTTTGTACGAACCATGTTTCGAACATATTTGTGATGTAATAGGGCTTTGCTGAAGCCATTTGGAATATTTTGATTTAATTCGACTTTTATTATTTTGCTTCCACAATTCTGTGTGATGAATAAATTAGTATTTATTTCATCCATAGTAATGATGTGTCAATCCGCGGTCCAAAAATAGATCTCGAAGGTCGCACCTTGAGATCCATGCCATCCCACATAAAAATCCGGGTTACAGGATCTGGGGCATGACAACCTCACACGTGGATGTTTATTTGACGAACCCCTTCTCCACATGTATATTCTATCAACCCAAGTCATACAAAGTTTCAGTCCCAAAGGCATTTTCTATGTAATAAAGCTTTCACCTAAAATTAATGTCTTGTGTAAAACTTAAATTAAAAAAAAAAATCGATCAGCTAGCCATTGGTATATGTCATATAACATAATACAAATGTACGATTGGAGCTAATATATAGGTTAAATTAGTATACACAAAGGATCCCTTATGAAAAGGTGTGGATTGCAAATCATTCTTCTATGCGGAAGAAATGTTCCTATCACACCCAAGGTTTTAATTCTAGGGATCTTGGATCGGACCGGTTCCAACCGATCCCTATCCGGATAAGCGACACCAGCCGATCCAAAAGTTGGATTGTCTTTAAAAAAAAAAGAAGAAAAATTTTTTGATCGACCGGACCGATCGTCAAAACAACAATACTGGTCGTTGTAATGGTGATACTGGTCTCCGTACCGGCTGTACTGGTCGATATCAGATCGATCCAATCCAAAACCAGTTGGATTGTTTATTTTATAAATTAAAAAAAATCTTTGGATCGGCCAATCCAGTCACTGGACCGGTCTGGATCGGCCGATCCATATCAATATCGGTTGGACCGGTCCGATCCAAAGCCACTTTATACAATAGTTGTATCGTGACTTGGGATCGGACCAGTCCTGGCCAATCCAGATCGGATCGGTCCGATCCTTGAAACCCTCACAGCAGCCTATGAAAGCTGTTGCAAGTTGGCTTCCTTTCAAAAAATAAAATAAAATAAAAGAGAAAAACCATACACATAAACCCCATAAGAAAATGCTACTGCTCTTTTATTCATTAAAAAAAAAAAAATTCACATCTAACATGGCCAAAAGACACAGAGAAACAAAGGCCAAAAGAGTAAGCAACTAGCACTGATAATAACAGTATTCTGGCAGCAAAGGCAGAATCTGTGCAGTTTGAAGGATGATCGATCAACGGTTGTCAAGTTCGCGGAGGATGGGGACGAGCTGTTCACTTGTTAATGGCTTGTCGTAGTAACCATCTGCACCTGCAGCTCTGAATGCCTGCTCTATACGCTCTTCAAGCCCTGCAGATAAACCCAAAATCTTGCTTCGAACACCCATTGCACGCAGAGCCCTCGTCGTCTATATCATCATAAGACAAACTCAAAACTAAAATATTTACATGATCAACAGATAGATACCCGATCTTAACTGGATCATAAAGAGAAATTTCTTGAGGGGAAGTAATGAAAACTACAAGTCTATTTTTAAGTGATCAGTTACCTCAACCCCATTCATATCAGGCATCCTCATTTCTACCACAATGAGGTCGAAGATCAAGCCAGAGCCACATATCTCCACAGCTACCCTTCCACTGTCCACCATCTGGGCGTCGACGCCAAGTAGTTGGAGGAGCCTCCTATGTACAGCTCGACAAGTGAAGTCATTGTCAATAACCAGCGCAGTGAGGTTATGCGCCAAACCAAGCATTTCACGTCCTCGGCTGCCACCATTCCTCCTCCTCCTCCCATTGTTGACATCTCCATTAGGCATGTTTCTCATGTTCCTCCCTCTCGCCGCCATTTTTGCTGACACAATTAATTTGTTCTTCTTTCCTTGGTCCTCTGTACATAACAAATCATCTCAACTTCTTGTACAAATCAGAAAATGAAAAATTTTCAACTTCAACCACAATAAGCATCTCAGTTTCCAACTATTCCTCATTCTAGTTTTGATCTTCTGTGAATATCATGGGCAGTACAACATAAGCCCATGATAATACAAAGAACAAATGGCTCACAGGGAGCCCAAGAATAGACTTTAAACCTAATCTTTATTTTTTGGTAGAAGCTCACCCCAGAGAGAGCCTAAGCTGTGTCTAAATGAAGGCTTGTGCTAGACTTCTAACTACAGAAATGGTGAAAGAATTTTGTACTTTTCACAGCATGTTATACAAGGCAATCTCAAAATAAGAGCAAGCAGTAGTATCAATGAGAAGGACTAATTACAACAAACTAAGCTAATCCTTGCTAGTAATGTGAGATCAACAAGTTGGTATTATATCCATTTAGAGGAAGTATACATATGTGTGTGTGTGTGTGTGTGTGTATGTATATAACAGGCAAAATTCTAGTAATATAGTTACTACATATATAGCAATTTTAGACAGTGAGGGATAATAAAATGGGAAGGTTTTAAATACTATGTACCAATAGAGGCTGAGGTTGGTACTCAGAGAACATTTGAAGGAGGTTGCAGTAACAAAGATGGAGGTACAAGACTAAACTCTGAGAACTGATGCAGATGCCTGTGTTCAGACATTGAGTTTAAATAGGCAGTGAACGGGGACAAGCCATTTCCAGTTTCAGACGCGTGCTGCAAGCACCGGCGAGAATCAAGGGGGAGCGGGATACACGGTGTCTCATATCCCAACGAGGATACGATTTGTAATCTTGAAGATTTTCTTGCATGAATGGCATCCAACAGATGGACGCAAATCATCGGCACCGATTTTCTTCAGTTAAGGAAAAAACAAGAACAAATCTCTCTCTTCTAGATTTAACTGTTGTAGCTTCTGCAATGTACATTGTTTACATTTCCATTTCTTCCAGGTTATGAGTTTAGATTAGATTTAGTCAATGTGATGCATAATTAGCCTTTGAAAACAACCTCAACTTCCAGTTTTGCAACAAATGAAAATGGTAATTTTGATGCACAATTAGCTTGTTATGTTTTGATATGATGAATGGTTGATGTCTAACCAATTTTTTTTTTTGGTAGGAGCAGAGATCTCCCTGTTATATCCCAGTACAGAGCATCAGTTATAAAGCTAAAAATGTGTTCAAAAAACTGCTCCAAATACATCAAACCTAATAAAAGGTTGCTTTTATAATGAATGCTTCAAAAACACTGTAGCTTTAACTTCGAGTTCAGTTGAAACCAAGTGTTGTTTTTCTTTTTCTTTCTCAAAACCAACTTATTTGATTCCCGCGAAATATTTTCATTTCCATCTAAAAGAGTACTTCCACCTTGCCTGTGTGAAAAAAGGATAGTCTTGCATAAGGTGATGCGTTTACTGGGCTCAAGGGCATAACTTGCCAAAGACAAGTTCTAACTTGATTCAATAACCCATGCATGCACCTATAATGAAATTTGAAGCTCATAAATATGATAGATAAATTAAATCCCCATTAATTTCCATTGGATACTAGGGAGTTGATCACACCTCAAATGAAACATAGTTTCAGTATTTTAGAACTCGTTCAAACCCCTTTTGGAAGGCGATTTGATTAAATGATCCGAAAGCCTCATACTGGAAATTGCTTGTAATTAATTATTCGGTAACGTGGCGTTACACCAATTTCAGGCGTAGCTGTTTATCTAGCAAACCCCACCTGCCCTAAATTTTCTTCAACATAATCCCAGTTCACATGCAAAGTTCCCACACAAAACACAAGTCATGATCATATTTTTCTGAAACTAGGCTACCTTGAAGACTTGAAAATATCAAATCACAAAAACTTAAAAGTAAAATGAAGTTGAGAAAGAAAAACAAGATATGCATTCAAGCACAACCCTTTCAATACCCAAAAATTTAGCCAAAAGCTTTCGGAAACAATACCAGAATTGGCATCACAATCACAAGTCTTTAAAATTGTAACATATGAGGTGGATCATGGCCACTGAATTTTATAGATACATAAGATCAGCATGTGCACAAGCTGATGATACCACTTAATGAGATCAAGAGTAGGTAACCTCATCTGATCATGGGATTTTAACCTGCAACGAAGAAGACCCCTTTGCCGATTCATTAGCCAAATCTTGCAGATGAATGCCTATTCCTCACCCATACAGGGCCAAATTCGAACAATTGGACTGCATTTCTCAGCATAATGGGGATACCGATTCAATTTCAATGTGTCAACTTCAACACCTTTGTTTGACAAACCTCAAGTGACCCTCCCGACATCACTCACCAAAGGCACAGGAGTACAATTACACTTAACATCACCACCACAAGCACTCTCCCAAACCAAACACAAGACAAATACAAAACTCACCCATAAAATGGTTACATTTCACACAATTTACAAAATGCACAATAATGAATAACCAGACCCGCACCGGAAAACCACAAATTTCATCCACAATAAGCCATCTAACCATTGTTAGCATCTATTGCGGTGCCTGTTCTGGCTTGCGAAATCCGGTTAGCATAAATTGTTACCAACCGCAATTGTGTACTGTTAAGCCCCTCCAAGTACGGCAAGAACGCTTTTCCAAGCATGATATATATGTCCACCAAACAGAAAACAACAGTCTGCGCCAAGCCCAACCAAACAAACAAAACAAAACAAAAAAACTAGGATCAGAATTAGACCAGATAAATAGAATATCCAGGAACAGAGGCAGATGACTCTGGTCAAGCTTGCTTGCACAATTAAGAAATTCAATCTCAGACATTCAAAATTCTAAGGGCAAACTTCATTCCTCCCCTTAAATATTGCCCATAATTACATTTTTTCCATTCAATTATGACTATTCACATTGCTACCTGAAACACTAAAATTCTATTACAAAAACTTACTCGAATAATTTAAGACAAATTTAGCCCTTGAGAGGATATAAATTGACCAATGAAAGAGGTTCTCAAATGTATATCTTTTTTGAAAATTAATAGGGAGATTTCAATATCTTCCTTTCAAGTAAAATGGTATTGTAAGGTTTCCGCTATGTAGGTACATCTCTATTACGAAGTTCTGTTATAATAACTATATCCAGATATTTTAGTCTTGAGAATCACAAAATTCAAAAGGCCAAACAGATAATGGGTCAAAGAGGTTGTCTAGAGTAGACTAATGGTATAAATTGACCAGAATAACCCTAAACTTCAGACAAAAATTACTTTCAAAAGAATTGTAATCTTACAAATTCAAACATAGAAATGCGTGGATCTTGTCAATATATTAAAAATCAATATATTACTCCTTCCATTCCAACACCCGGGTTTCAAGATATAGCCTGTGGAAGTTGGGGCGCAGTAATATACAATATATCTACCCACGAGTTTGGATAATGGTAGGAATAATTTCCTCCTACCTACCTAAGCCATGTATCATATTTTCTTACAAAATAAGATGCTAAGTGCCAACTACCATCCTATTTGATCGGGTAAACCCAAATTCTATATAGCTGTAGTGTCCTTTTAGGAACATGATCCACATGTCTGCGGATACATACTGTCCTCCAATGTAGATCTGAAGAGGAAATAAATCCACTACGGGCCTAAACAGCTATGATATGGCTGTTCCCGAGAACTCAAAATGCATATTCAACAAGTGACTAGAGCCAAGTTGCCCAAAATAAGCGATTCGATGGCTCATCGGGCTTGAAATACGAAAAAATGGACCCCGACGGTGCCGAGAATCCCAACAATGGTGTCTCGAGACCTAGAGGCCTAGGTGCCCACCCATGCTAGGAGGCCTGTCAAAGCCAGGCATAGTGTAAAGGATCGGCTGATCCCGGTCTGGATTGGCCGACCCCAAATTTTTTTGAAATAACACTGATTCGGACCGAGTCCAAAACGGATCGGCCCATCTGTCACGGAATCGGGCGAGTCCGACCAGACGATCCAACCGACTTACATCTTAAGAAAAAAAGAAAAACACAAGCTCGATCTCTCCTGCTTTCAATCCAAAAAAAAAAACCCCAAATTTTTTTTTTGCCTGTTGAGAGAGAGAGTTCTGCTACCCGCGGAGGCTTCCAGATTGTTCAAGACAAAAAAAGAAGTTTTGGGTTTATATTGCTTTTTTTTTTTCTCTTGGAATCGATTCGGATCGCCCGATTCAGAGCTAGATCGGATCTCCAACTCGGTTTCGGACCGGGACGATCCCCGATCCAAAAGTGATCCTTTACACCATGAAGCCAGGTGTCCAAGTTTAGGTAGGCACAAGCCCCTAAGGATTGGGTGCCGACCCATGTTTGTGCGGGTGGGTGTGGGAAGAGGGGGCGGGGAAGAATACCATGGCAAGAGTTGTAATTTCTTGTTGCCGAGGTGCTCAGCAAAGCCAATTTTTGCCAGACAACACAACGTGTAATTTTCTCAATTTAACAGAGTGCAATCCTGCAAGTGTAAGTGTGATGACATGGCATTTCTTTGCATCATCAGTCTTGATTTAATGACGTTGTATGCGGTCAAAAATGGCCATCAACAATAGCAAACGTGGATCTAGGTAGGCTATCTATAAAGGTATGGATTTAAATGAGTTCCAATTCGTTACCTAAAATGCTCTGATATACCAAGCTCAACCTGATTACACTAATCTATGATTATTCTTTACTGGATTCAGAATTTTTATAGCCATTGTAAATCAATTTGACCGAGTCACAGTCAAAATTCATCTACAAGTTTACAATTCCACTTTCTAAGCCTACAAACTATTACCCTATGTGTCTAAAAAGATCTCCAAGATCATTTATTAAAACAAAAAGAAAGACTTAAATCTCACTCTTCAAATCAATTTTTCTAGGGAGATACACAATGTCCCAAATCAAAAGACAAAACAAAATTTGTAGTAGAATGCTTCAATACGTTATTTGTAAGGACTCAACGTGCAGTTAGAAAATCTTTTAAAACATGAAATGTAAATAAATAGGATGTTTGGTAAAAAGTAATGTATACAAGGGCAAAGGAGTAAAAAGGAATGGGACTGCGTAGTAATAAGTACTGTATGCAGGCTAAAGAGTAAATTTATTAGCACCTACTCGCCTGAAACCTAATACTTACTGGCATAACACCTAGCACCTACTTGCATTACATGGCACTTATCACTTACTTGCAACAGACCTAGCCTAGCTATGAGTATATGACATCTCACTCAGCTCTAGTGCTGGCACCTAATATAGCTCTTTTGTTGGTGTATTCAGACCCCAACTAGGACACCTCATGCTGCTTTATTGTTAACACCGAAATTAGTTAGCTAATTAACCTTTTTAAGCACCTAAAACTCAGGAGAACTAAGACAATTCATACAACCTATGGAAGTTAAGAAGATGAAAAAGTTTAAGAAGGAAAATGTGGGAAACTTGCTTATTGTTAGAATTTGCTGGACTGGTTAGGAATTGCATTTGGACTTAATGACTTATTGCAACTACAAGTAACAACGCCATGTTCACTGGGTTCTGATTTGCATCTCTTATTCCTCATATATGCTATTACTGAAGTTTTAAATGTGACATTTGGTTCCTAATTAAGTTTCTACTTGAAAGGATACTTTAATTTAAGAATTTCTATTTGGCTTCTATTTGAATGGTTACTTTGATTTAGGAAGCTCTATTTGGTTCCAATTTGAAAGGACACTTTGATATAAGATTTTTATTTGGTTTCTATTTGAAAGAATGATTTGATTTAGGAATATCTATTTGGTTTCTATTTGGATCGTTTCTTTGATTTAGGAAACTCTATTTAAGAAAACCTATTTGCTTTGCATTTGATAATATTTCAATTTAAGAAGCATTTAAATAAACTATTTGGGTTTACAGTTGGTTTATATTTCAAAGGATACTTTGAATTGAGAAAGTTTTTGAATATGCTATTTAGGTTTCTAATTAAGTCACCAATAAATGGATATTTGAATTTGGAAAAGGTCTGTTTTGAATAAGTCTAAATGATAATGATTTGACTTACTTGACTCAAATACAAATTGATCCTTTAGTTTCAAATGCAACTTAATTATGAAAATATAATTCAACTGTAATATATTGTCTGAATAGTAATGCCAATGGCAAGATTGAAACGAATTTCATGTGATATATGTGTGTGCATGTGAATGATGTATTAAGGATATATGTGAAAAGAATACCATGCTTACGAGCAAATATCCAAGTGATATAAGTGGACCTTCTTTCAATATTGGGATTACTGTGAGCCTTGTCCTGGAATGAGTCGTGAGCTTTGCTCCGGCCATCATGGGGGTTGGATCTCCTTTGATTATTGGGATTATTGTAAGCCATGTGACAATATTGGGTCGAAAGCTTTGCTTCGGCTATCATTGAGGGCATGGTTTAAAATATCGTATTGAGGTAGCGTATCGGTTGGCGCAAAAAAGGATACATATCGGGATACGTATTGGATATGCGTGGATACACTGTAAAATCTGTGTAAATCATGGGTCGATCGATACACAAGGAAAATGGTGGATACATAAAAAAAGACTCATTTATATGTAAAGATAAGCTAAAGATATGATAAATTGACATGTTTTTAATATGGTACACCGGCACATATAATAATGTGGAAACCACAAAAACTACGCGTGCAGGCGCATGGAAACTTTAAAAAGCCTTCAATACTAAATTAATAAATCATTACAAAAATATTCATATTTCATGGAATGGTGTATATATATATATAAACTAAATTATAAATTCAAAATATTTGTCATAGGATGATATTTTATTTTTAAGATACAAAATATATGATGAATAAAGTATAAAACCTGATCAAGGATGACATTGTGTACTTTTATTTTTAAAAAAATAGAAGTTATTGAATCATTTATTTAAAAATATTAAATTATTTTATAACCAAACATTAATTTTTCAAACAATACAATTAATCTATTAAGCTGATAGACCAGCCTTAGATTCATCCTATGTAGAAACTTCAGGTCAAAACAATATTGTTTACTAGGTTTTTTTTTCTTTTAAAAAAGATAATTTATTATTTTTTGAAAAATCTCTAAGAACATTGCATTTTTCTTGAAAAATAGACAGTTAGATCTATGGAAAAAATCGATAGATCCATGTATTAAGATTGCAAAACATGCTTTAGACAATAGACAAAGAGTATGATTTAGAATGAAACCAAAAACTCTTAGAATGCATGCAACAGAAATTAATCCAAGAAGAGGAAAAGTGCTTCTAAGCTCCAAATAAATTGTTGTCAATCAATTACAAAGATTTAGGGACAAAATTGGTTGTACTTCAGTGGAGTTTGGTTTTCTAGTTAGGGATAGAAGAAGAGTTGAAATAAGGAGTGAATACTATACATAGTGTATTGGTTGATATATTGTAATATATAGGCTTTATTGACCGATGCATTCAATATACGACATGTATCGACTGACCCTGGGTAGAAATTAACATATCCTAACATGCACCCGTGTATCATGCTGATAGAGTGGATACAAGATACGTATCGACAGATAAGATATTTTAAACCATGATTGCATGTGAGCACTCGGTATTTAGTGTTTAACTATATGGTAGTCTGGGCATCCATATGTGTGTTCTAATCATTTAAAATTTTTGTTTTGTTAAGAATTTCTAACCAAGTATTTTGTCACGAAAGCTATTTCATCGAACCGCATCATGAATTTTTGACATATGAACTGTTTTGAATTATTGGATTACACGCTATGTTTTACGTGAACCCTATAGTACATGGTAACCTTATTGAGCCATTTAGCTCACTACCATTATTATAATTTTAAGAGTGACTGATGATCGTCGTGGGGTCACTTATGGCATAGCAGACTTGGTGATTGGGTGATCTTGTATATTCTGGAGGTACAGTCTTGAATGTTGTGTTTTGTAAATTCCTGAGTGTAGAGTGCAGATCATTTGCGATATAACCATGGGATGTTTCCCGCAACATCAATCACATCACGTCATGTCATGTTATGCTCATGAAACTGATAACCTATCAATCCAAAAACCCTAAACCATAATCAACCCTAAACTTTTACCACACCTTAACCGGAACAACCGGTTACCGATTTCATGGAGTTACATAGCATGATGTGGTTCATGCCACCGGAAACATCGCAGGCAATTTTGTTCCTGAGTACAGACATGATTTTTTATTCCCTTTTAGTTATGCTTTGTTTGGTCACATGGTTTGTTTAACGAGAAGTAAAATTTTAAGGTGCATTTGTAACCACAATTGATTGGCTATGATAGTCGCACCTCGGAACTCGGACAAGCCCAAGTTGGGGTTCATGACAATATTCAAAATCGTTTGCTTTCCCCAAGAAGAAAAAAACCATAAATTATTACTTAACAAGATGGAAAAAAATGAGATATCCGAAGAGAAAGATGACAACCATAAATGATGTTAATAGGGAGTTTATTTTAAGGATATAATGCATGCGATTTTTTAATTTTTCTCTATTGTCTAGGTTTGTGATTTTAAGAGGGAGAGGAATGTAGCGCTTTTTCAACGAGATTTAGAAGGACAAAGATAATAGGAAACATTTTGTTCCAATATAATCATTATTAGGGGAAAAATCAACAATGAGTAAATTTACTATATCCACATGACATTTTCAAGTAGCTTTTTGAAATATTGCTTTATTTTATAGAATGCTATGTAAATTGTATAGTTCAAACTTCAAAGGAGAAACTATACTTAAAGGCAAAGTTCAAGGGAGAAAATGAAATTTAAGTTTTCGTTGCAATCTATTTGATCGGTCGCATTTCTGGCTATTAGGGGAAAATTGTCAACATGTAGGTTAGTATATGCACATGACATGTTCAAGGGAGTTATTGTAACATGTAAATAGTTATAGTGGAAGGGAGAAAATGTAACTAGACACAAGACAGAACGAAATCTGCCCAATTTTTAAAGCTGTAACAAGAAAAAGCCGTCATCTGAGGAAGTAAACATAGAGCTACTCAACTGCTAGAAAATACATTAATATCACATTAATTTGCACGTTTTCTCAGGTTCACTCTGGTGAAATGTGTGTAGACACCTTCAGAATCTGCATGTGTTTCCTCTAATTACTACCACCTAATTTATATGATGTGCAAGAAGTTGGACCAATTGTTAGAAGAAAAAAAAAACGACCTTCACAATCAATATCTAGAAAAAACAGGCTATTAACAGGCTAACACATCGAAAGATTGACAATATATAAACCTGGAAAACAGGAAGGGTTTTAAACATGGAAAGCCGAGGGAAGCTCCATACCAGCCCCAGACAAAATCAATCACAGTCCAGAATTTCACCAGTAAGAATTGAACAGCAAAGTGAAAGCCACGAGCACCTATCAAAGCCAATAAATCATACCTTGCGTACATCTGCACTCTGGTTACCAAATGCATCAAAAAGAGCAGGCAGGAATGAAGGCAACTGAGTCATTAGTTCCTCTTGTGAGAGCCGACCCAGGAGCTGAAAGCAAGGAAACACTTATTGAACATTTACAACAGGAATACTACAGAACTTATCACAAATCCAACATGTAAATATGAAAATAGAAAACTATTTGAGACCACCCTCTCTCTAGATAACGAATTTGTTCATGCATCCTACTCTGAAAAACCTAGGAAAATATAGTAGACACTCGTCATTTCATTGTGCCCTTTGATAGAGTTCTTTTAAAGACCAATCAGATCCCTGTTGGAGCACATCTAACTACTTCATTGAGAGCATGCACGTGACACTGAATTTTCCTACAAATGGATGCCTCTTTTTTGCTTTCTTTTCCAACTTTTTGGCCCTGGTTTCACCAGGAAACTGCAAGGTCACAAACCCTCCTCTACCTTTGCTTATGTGAAACAGAGACAAACAAGTACCAGTGGCAGAGAATTGACTGCTGCATTGAGACTTCTACCTTGAAGTCGGTCAAGCCACACACTCCACAATGTTCAACAGGATTGTGGCATCCCTAAGCAGAAATACAAGAAAAGAATTTCTCATATCCTCTTGGTCAAAAGGATATAGATATCCAATCCATCAAGATACTCAAATTAAAAACCACAAGAAGATGATCAAGAATGTATCACTACATAATGTAATTGGAAGTAGGTAATGATATATATCTAAAACCCAACAAAGGATCCATATTCTCTTTTCCATATTATATTGCTATCATGGTTCAAAATATCGTATCGAGGTAGCGTATCGGTCGGCTCGAAAACGGATACGTATCGAGTATCGACACGGA
>JAUPMG010000011.1:3901029-3913297 GCA_031762675.1 Pachysandra terminalis
CCGACATTTCGGCGACATTTCGCCAGTGTCACCTGGCGACACGCCAGGCGACACCGACATTGCGAACCTTGATCTTGCAGGGGGTGCATACTCATAGCTAACGTCATTGGTTGTCTAAATCTCTCCCAAACAAACTGCATAAAATTAAATTAGCCAAGAATAGTGACAATTATCATATGAACAAGCAGGTTGAATGGTATCGACGATCCTTGGATCCTTGCAGCCAAACAAGATCCTAAAAGTCTTTACAATGGGTTTCCACCCAAAACCACTTCCACAGAACACCAGACACCTACTAGAGTACTGACAAAAGGGGAAAGATCAGTAGCAGTCAGATATAACTTGGGTGATGCTCGTATCATTATGCTCTCATCTAATTCAGTGGAGATTCCCAACTTTGGGAGTGAAGGGCCATATCACTCATTGAATTGTTTTTCAGGCAATCTTATGCCCTTGGGGTTTACCTATTCAGTACTACACTTAGCACGGGGAGAGGCTAGGTAACACCACTCCTGCTTAAGGTGTATGCTAAGCCTTTACCTCTTTGCCAGAAGGAAACATCACCTCTGCTGCTGCAAGCCGTCTTGACCAGTGCATTCATGACATGGTCCTCTTCACTTTGGACCTAATCCAGGCATCTAACTCTTCACGGATTCTTCTCCATGCCCCAAAACCCTTGTGGGACCCACATTCTAGAAATTCACCCTCGGGCCATTTTCTTAGTGCGGGTACCCCGCCCTCATTTAGACATATCATTATAATGTAAAAACACCCCAAAGTCATTTCCTAAAAGTTCTCTCCAAGATGACCACGCAAGGCCAATACTCGGCCTACGGGCAGAGCCGCATGCCTAGCTTGGCACTGTCTTGGCCATGCATTATGCATATTGTTGGCCCGTAACACCTAGGAGAGGGGCAGATCAAGCTAATTTTTGATAGGTTTTCCCTGGGGAATCCTACGGCTTCAGGATTTAGAGGGATCTTTAGAAACCATAATGGATGTATTCTTGAAGGCTTTACCCTAGTACGGTAAGTGAGGGGAATGCCATATGGGTGGAGTTAAGTGCTCTTCACATGGGAATTAGAAAGGCAAGATCCTAGGGCTTTTGATCTCTTAAGGTCATGGTTTTTAAACTCGGCTTGGGATCGGGGATTGTCCCGATTCAATACCAAGTTGGATCGGCCGATCAAAAAAGATCCAAAAAAAAAAAAAAAAATATATATATATATATATATATATATATAGAAAAATAAATAAAATATATATATATAATTACATTAAAACATATTGAAATAAGTGCCAAAACCTAATTAAAGTCATTCTATTAACATTATTGTTGCATTCAAGCAATCGCCAAATCAAAGTATGCAATAATTGCAATTACTCTTAGTTACATTTTTATAATTAAGGTTCAATTAGAACCCTAATTGATCTAATTAAGATTCAATTGCAGTTCTAAATAGCAGAATTGAAAAATCCCTATCATTTCAACCCCTAATTGATCCAATTAGATATCTAATCTACTAAAAAAGTGTTCACACATCCCTAATTGGATCAATTAGAACCCTAATTGGTCTAATTAAAGTTTAATTGCAGTTTTAACTAGCACAATTGCAAAAGCCCATCATTTCAAACCCTAATTGGTCCAATTAGATGTCTAATCTACTAAAAAATTGTTCACACATCCCTAATTGGATCAATTATGGTTCAATTAGAACCCTAAGTGGTCTAACTAAGATTCAATGGTAGTTTTAACTAGCACAATTGCAAAACCTCCATCATTATATCTATTATCAAATAAAAGTTTATGAAAATTAATATAAATAGAATGATCTTAGTAAAAGTTTTTTGTAGATCCATTTTCTACTTAAACTAATAGAAATGAAAAAAAAAGAATACATAAATTTTGCAATTTAACACATTGAAATAAAAAATTGATAAAAAACGGACACCAATCTTTTTTTTTAAATGGAAAACATGGAATTCCATGCTATATGGTTGAATTACATTTTTTTTTCATATTTACATTTACATACAACTATTTTAAAAATGATGGTCTGGATATCTATATATATATATATATATGTATAGAATATTTTCTGCAGATGCCAACTCAATGCCTTCTCTTAATATGGGTAATGAAGGAGAACAGGATAATTAAAAAAAAAAAATTGTAAAACGTGTGCTGATGCTTGTTATTGTATTCTTGCCTTAGGTGGCATGGGATGGGTAGATCATACCACAAGGTTCCACATCAGTACAGCAATTATTTCAGTTCCATTATCCGAATATACTGGATATTCTGATGTTATAATTTCAGTCATAAAAGGATACAGGGTTTATCCTATAAAGTTGAAGGTGTAGGGTCCACCGAGATGCAGCCAACCGAGTGGTCCTATCCATGAATGTTGATGGCTGGATTTTATTCAATTATGTCTGGGACCTACTTGTTGGCTACCTTACATAAGCGTGTATAATTTTCTTGTTTTAGCATTATTCGGATGTACCATAAGCGCTAATTTTTGAGAAATCATGTGGGCCGGATGATCCGAACGGGATCGTCTGACTTGACTCACCGAGTCATGCTTTTTTCAATTTTTTTGGGGATCGGCCAAGGATCGCGGATCGTCCCTGGTTGATCCCGAGTTGGACCGGTCGATCTAGACCGGGATCAGCCGATCCTTTACTCCATGCTTAAGGTGGACTCTTCATCTATTATAGATAAGGGTGTCCGAGTAGTTTTCTTGGAGGCTTAGGCACATGATCTATTTGGCAAAGCCTTTGGTCCATGGTTTGAACATCTTGTTCCATCATTTACCTCGTTCCACCAATGGTACAGCCTATAGCTTAGCTAAAGAGGGGCCAAGAGTGAGATTATGTGTTTTGACATATCAACTCTGGGATGGGTTTTACATATTTTTTGTCTGGTTTGAGGTTATTTCAGCTTACTTGCTGTAACTCTTTTGGCTCTCTGACTATTTTTATTTCTTTGGATGTTTGATGTGTAGTGTTTTCATAGGCATCTCTTTTTGAGTGTCCTATGATACTTGTATTTTTTCCTCTCCTTTCTTAATAATATACAAGGTTTCAACTTTCAAGGATCTGACTGATCCGGTCCGTACCGGGATCGGCCAGGACCGGTTCAGTCCTAAGCCACGATACAACTGTTGTATCGTGAAGCTCTCGTGAGGCTTTGGACCGGACCGGCTGGTACAACCGGTCTGCTGACCGATGCAACCGATCAGTTTTTTATTTTTATTTTTAAATTAGACGGTCCAGACCAGTATTGATCTGGACCAGTCCGATACCGACCAGTACTGCTGGTCCGGTGACCGGTCTAGACAATCCAATTTTTATTTTTTAATTAAAAAAAAAAAGAAGTACAAATTTTGTACCGGATCCAGACAGGAAGGTACCGCCAGTCCGGACCGGGATCGGCCAGAACCGATCCGGTCCCCGATCCTGAGACTTTAAACCTTGGTAATATATTCTCATTATTCATCAGAAGAAAAATTTTGATCAGAGGCAGAACAGTCCAATTTAAGTCAAAATATGAACATTTTTTTTATAGATAGTCAAAATAAGAACATTAATGCTCTTACTAGTACAGAGATGAATAATACTTCTCAAGCAGACACAATCAGATGTGTCAGGATTTTATGATTAATGTGTCTTTGTGACACATTAATAGACTGACAAGGTTGACTGCTGATAACAAGCAGGTCTGATAATGGTTCGGCCGACAGTTTATCAACTAGCATATACATGCCAATATCTAATGATGGCATTTCAAGGAGAGTTCGGAATAAAAGCTACACCCACTAACAAGTGGTGCATCTTTTTTTTTTTTCGTGCATCTTTACCATCAGACTAGATTATTGTGCTAATATTTTTCAACAATTATCTGGTACATAAGGCTTACTCCAGGCCCAAGTGGAATGAGAAAATATTAAGCTATCCTCTACTGAAATTCTAAGAGCAATTCTAGACAGTTAGAATATGCACAAATATGGCTCTCTGCATCTAAATTGCCAGCCCAGGAGATTCTTTTATATTTTTCAGGAGAGATATTCAAGGTTTGTAAACCCGAAACCTTTGCTAAATAGAACTTTCAGCTCATGTGTGGCCTATGGATCATCTCTTGCTACAATTATATCATCAACAAATGAGAGGGATAAGTGAAGACAGAACCACTCCTACAAACAAAGCATAGTTCATGATGCACAAGCACACCAAAACCTCTCAAGTCATCGGAGAAAATTATTCAACCCACATATCGCCTTCTTCAGTATGTATGCAATTTCCATGAAGATTACCATGACAACCACATTCAGTGATATCCATAATATACGGCATTAGGGCACTGCTAGATTCAACCTGGCTTGACTGAACTTAGCTTTGCCTAGCTTCACACCTATCAAAGAGCCAAATTCTTTGTGATGCTAGTGTATGTATTTCCATGCCACCAATCTCTTCATACAAATAAGTGGTATAATGTTTCCCTTCCAAAAAAAAAAAAGTGGTATAACGTTGCCAAGAATCACTTTATTCAAGTGTTATCATCTCCTGAATATTATTTTTCAACAAAAATTTTAATAGGATAATGTAAATGAGAAAGTACAGAATGAATAAAAAGAACCCCCAAATGAAAACCTATCAAGTAGTGGTCTAGTGGGAACCCCGAGAACTGGTCGTGGTGATACCTTTCTTAGTGGAAACCATATCGTTTATATTCTGAGAGGTCATAGGCTGACCTTACGACTAAAACAGATACTCATCATCATCATCAAATGCCTTATCGCAACTAGTTGGGGTCTGCAACAAGAATCCTGTTCCTCCGTACCATTCCATCAAAAATCATATCTTCCGTCAAATTACGAGTATCCAAATCCTTTTTGATCGACTCCATCCATGTTCTTTTGGTCATCCACTCCCTCCTTTTCAACAATTTATCCCTTATACCTTCTCACAACTGCTTTCCTGGGTCTTCACTTTACATGCCCAAACCATCTTATCCTACTTCTTTCATCTTATCTGCTAAACACCCTTGGATATGTTTATTCCTCACCTTTTCCTAGTCTTCCCATACATCCATCTCAACATCCTCATCTTAGCAATGCTCATGCTATGCATATGTTACTTCATATTGCCCAGCATTCTCATCCATACATCATGGCAAGTCTGACCATGGTGTAAAGGATCGTTTTTGGATCGGGGATCGTCCCGGTCCGAAACCGAGTTGGATCGGACGATCCGAAATTATCTGAAAAGAAAAGCACTTTAAAAAGGTAGATAAAAAAAGAGAAAAAGAGAAAAAGTCGGTAGCTTCGTGATATAAGGTGTTGGTGGTTGGTGACGGCGACAAAGAGGCAGGTGGTAGCATTGATGCAGTACCTGGTGCGGCTACCGGTGCTTGGGCGAAGCAGATCCCATCACCGGCTAATATCCCTTCTTTTTCCTCCTTTTCTCTTTCTTCCATCATTGAACTGAGACAGAGATTTTGATTGTGAAGAATGGGTAAATCGCTTCAAAAACCAGTGGCCTCCCCTTCTATTAGATGAATAAACCTAAGTTCATTCTGAAGAATTTGAACTGGCTCCTTAAACAAAGAGAGAAAAAGAATCTGAACGGTCTCCTAGATTTTTGTTTTTATCTTCTTGGTTTGTACCAAACATACACGATTACCAAAAAGAAATTCAAAGGTACACGTCTCTTGGTCATTTAAAGTTGGTACATACACGATTGCCAAAACAAATTCAAACGCACAGTCTCTTGCTCATTTAAAGCAAGTTAATTATTATACTTTTTAAAGACTTGGACATAACGATCCAAACTGAATCGTCCGGTCCGACTCGCCAATTCCGTGACGAGATCGGCCGGATCGGACGATCCGTCACGGAATTGGTCCGAGTCATTAGTTTTTAAATTTTCTTGGGATTGGCTATGGATCGTGGCTGTTCCCTGGCCGATCCCGAGTTGGACCGGCCGATCCGAACCGGGATCGGACGATCCTTTACACTATGAGTCTGATGGATGTTCTGTAAAGTTTTCCTTTTAGTTTGAGTGGAACACATCCATCGCATAACACTATGAAAGCTTCTTCAATTACACCATCCAGCTCTAATGCTATAAGCAACATCGTCATCAATATTCTCCTCTTTATGGATAATTTATCCTAGATAACGGAAATATAGAAATGATTGCTTTTAGAAATCTCTTGATTCTCAAATCATATTGTTGCTTCACCGCTACTATTGTTTGTGCTAGAGTTACAGTCCATGTACTTGATCATAATTCAACTTATTTTAAGACCATTTGATTCCAAGGTCTCCCTCCAAAACTCTCATTTTTCATTTACTCCCTCTTTAGTTTGGTCTACACCAAGGTACCTCCTCTTGAATACGAATAGTCAATTCATCCATAATTAAATTAAAAAGATAGAGCCTTATAGTTGATCCTTGATGTAAATCTATCTTTATTAGGTACGTGTTTTAAAATATTGTGTCGTGTCAGTCGATACGTATCGTGTATCGACCAATATGGCACAATACGCAACATTAAGATACGATATGTATCTTTTTACAGTATATGGGTTGATACATTTCCGATAGGGTTGATACAGTCTCGATATGCTTGATACTAATACAAAAGATATAGTGAAAAACTAAAGAAGGAAGGATCAGTAAAAGAAAAAAAACAAACACACACAAAAATAACCCCCCTTAAATTACTAACCTAATTCAAAAAAAGGAAAAAGAAAAAGAAAATGGAAGGGGAGAGAGAGAGAGAGAGAGAGAGTACATGTTTGGTTGGGCTAATATTCCTTTTCTTTTCCTTATCCTTCTTCACCTTTCATTTGCTATTTTCCTTCTCTAAAGATTGTTGAATAATGTGTTTTGTTCGAAATATGCATCTATATGTAAGAAAATTTGTTTTTTGTTGTTCTAAGATAATCCTAATGGATTTTGACTTTGTTTGTTTATGTTTGAACGTATGCTTACATGTCTTAAAACTGATTACATCTTGTTACTAATGGATAATTAATTACACTTGATATGCATTATTTTCTTTAGGTTTTATTAGTTTATGTGATACATTATGAATTTCCTTTACAATAATTGAAGTTTTTTAAGTTTCCATGTGCTTGTGCGTATAGTAGTTGGTTTGCATGTTAATATATATCACATGTATGGGTGTATCATGTCAAAAACATGTAAATTTATCATAATTTTACCTTATCTTTGCATAAAAGTAGGTCTTGTTTTATGTAACCACAATTTTCCTTGCGTATCCATCATATCTATGATTTTTACAACGTATCCGATACGATACTCGAAACCTATCTGTTTTCGAGCTGACCGATATTGCTACCTTGATATGATATTTTTAATCATGACTCTGAACTCATCAGTCTCGCTGCCCATCACTTTCACCCTAGCTACTGCTCCCTCATAAATGTCTTTAATAACCTCGATGTATTTGACTGGTACCCTTTTCCTGCCCACAGCCCACCAAATTAACTCTCTAGGGACTTTTGCTTTTTCTAGATAAATAAAGACCATGTGAAGATCTCTCATTTTCTCTCTAAACTTCCCCATTAATGGTCTAAGTAAAAGGATAACCTCAATGGTAGACCTCCCTGATATAAGGTCAAATTGATTTTCTTACACCAGGGTTATTCTTCTTAACCTTTGCTCCATGACTCTTTACCATAATTTCATGATATAGCTCATAAGCTTAATTCCACGTAATTGTTACAATTCTGAACATGCTCTTTATTCTTATTATCTTATATATATGTACTATTGTGCTCTTCCTCCAAGCATTTGGCATTTTTCTAGTCCTCAAAATTCCATCAGATAATTTGGTCAACCACATTATATCGATCTCTCCCATGCACATCTAAACTTAATTGGAATACCATCGGGTCCTAAAGCCTTTCCTATTTTTTTCTTGGCTAAGGCTCCCTTCACTTCGGAGACCTTAATTCTACGAACAAGGTAGTGTTCACTTGCCTCTCCAATAACTACATTTGCACCTAACAAACACCTCTTCGTATCTTCACTATTTAATAATTTTCAAAGACTAAAAGATACTAAAAGAGTAACATTCACCTCTAATGACCAGCATACCTATCATTCTTTTCCCCCCATATGAAGCAGCAAGAATCGGTCCGTATACCAAGTAAAAAGGAGATGGTTGTGAGTCTTGTGACGCGTACTCTTGGACACCTACGTCACTCTGCTAGCATGAATGATTTCCATGCAAATATGAAAATTTTAGTCGCCATGTACTTATTCAAGAGGAAAAAAAAGCTATCATCCCTAATAAAACTCATGGAGAAAAACACCAAAAGGCACCTGCAAATCCTTCAAGAAGGAAGATAATCTATCAACAAATGCCCACAGATCTAGACACTATATGCACCAGAATCCAAGAACTATCAAAAATATCCCAATTCTCCCCTTCCACACTCCAGCAAAAAGCAGAAGTGGGCATTTTTCAAAAGACACAAAGCACCACGGGACTTAAATGCCTCATAACCCCAACAGGTGACTAGCGTCTTCCTCCAAGGATGTCAAATTGATTCCGGAACACTAGAGTAAAGAGTGAAAAAAGAGGGCACGAGAGCGGACAAAGTAAGGAGGGGTGAAATTCTGATTATCCATCATAAAGCGAAAAGAGATGCATGGTGAGCAGCCTTAAATTTCAGCCGGATACAAACAAAGAAAGACTTCAGCTACACAGAGGATTTTGATTTTGTTTCACAAATGACGAGGAATTTAAAAAAAAACAAGTCTAGATCTGTGTGTCAATTTTACTCTATGCTCAAAAGTGGTGAACATACATATGGTTGAAAACGGATCAGTCGGATCTTTTGCTAGATATCCTATTAGGGAAGAAGAATCTAAATCATTGTACATGACATCAACGTGAAGATATTCTGCTTGTGGAAAGATACTTGTGCCTGGATACTCAGATACAGGATACAGTTTCTATTTGGTAGCTAAATGTAACAACATCCAGTTACCAGAACATATGCAATTACAATTTAGCAAGTATCAATATGAAACATATGAAACATATGCTAGAACAATAAGATCAAACGTTTAAGACCACTAGGTACCATCTAATGAATGGAAGTTTGAAAGATATACCTTTGTTAAACAGTTGATGCAGGTTACAAGAGTTTTCTCATCATCACTAACCAACAGAGGAACAATGACCTATAAAAAAAATAAGAGAGTAAAAGTAAGATCTCTAGGAAGTTTGGACAAGGCACTTCCTGCAATTCGAGGGATCTTGATACCAAGAAATAATTTCAAGATTCACATACAGCTAGACATCTGAATGGATCATACTGAGATAACACAACAGTCAAACAGTGGTCTGCTTCATTTGAAACCTACAAAAGGAACAAAAAGGCTATAAGATGTAGAAATAGTGGTAATGGCTCAAGGTCCCATCTAGACTCAGACACATCTTCATTGGTTACACATACATATATATCTATACATATATATATATATATATATATATATATATATATAAAGAAAAAGAAATGAATTCTTTTAGCAAAAAAAATAAAATAAAATACCTTAGCAACCATATCCTTTGTAACATGAAGCAGCTTCTCAATTATAATTTCAACAGAATCTTCCATGCAGTCTTTCTAGAAATAGAAGTACCCAAAAAAGCTAAGAGACCGTGCAAATTATGTAGTGTTAATATTATAAAACAATGGACCAAGAAAAGAAAAATCCACTGACCTGATGTTGAAGCATTTCAACAATTAACGAAAGAGCAAGTTCCCTGATTGAAGAATCAGAATCATCTAATACCTCGAGTACAACTGTAAGAATCTGGTTAAAGTACTGCAGATGCACCATTTGGATGTCATTAGAAAAGAATTGTTATCTAAATTAAAATATTTCAAAACAATTTAATATATGCATGGTAATATACATACATATATATACACACACACACATACACACACTAGAGGGTGGCAAGTGCAATACTCCACGTAGTTAAGGATAAGACTAAGGGTTCCCATTCAGAAAAAGTGTCGTTTTTAAGAAAATGTTTTCAAAAGAGAATTTAGGGCCACGTCATTATTGCAGTAACTGAAACAAAGTGGGAAACCAATGCAAGAGTTAGAGTGCAACAGCATCACATCTCCAAAATAAATAGATAAAGCAAAAGTCAAAAATACACCAAAATTTTTAAACGCTTTATGGGATATAAAAGATTAATTTTGGAAATTTAAAAAGTGTTAGCACGTTTTATGAGACAGGTCTTGGGGTATATATGAAAAATAAAATTTTCAGGTAGCCACACTGATATACGGTCATTTTAGGCACATGCAATCATGTATGATCAAACAAATGAAATTATAATTACACATATAATTGCAAAAGGAGAAAAAAAATCTAGAAAGATCGAAGATTTGTCTTAGTTGAGGTGCACATGTATGGCATTAGAGTGGGTAGGGAAAGAAAACCAAAAACTGGTAAAAACAACAACATTGTTTAGGTCATAAAAATAGCAATTTGCAGATAGAATGAAGAAACTTCTATTATTTAATTAAGAAAATAATACATTAGGTTAATTCTTCTCACATCTGAGTACCATTTTCTTTACCCACATTTGGTATTTATATTGCAGGTCAATACAAAATAATTTTGACTCACACCAAAACAACACTAATTTTGATATCACACCATTATATACCTACTTATAAAATAGATCAACATGCACTTATGGAGTAATTGGAAAATATGAGGATGAGGTTAATTACAACAAGTGCTGGCCAATTGGAAAAACACTTGACCAAAAACCATATACAGAGCCATATTACAAGTTTCCCCATGATTTTTCAAAATTTCCCTTACACCAATATTTCTATTATATGGCAATTTTCAAGTATAATATACTATAGGAAATATTGCGAAGAAGCTTACCACAAAACTTCTAGAACCTAGGTAAAGAAAGATAAAAGGCAGGCAGAGTGCTCATAGAGCAGATCAAACATTTGATTTCTGTTTACACTTGCGGACAGCTGGTAAGGAATTGCATTAGATGTGAAGGCACGCCCCACTTACCCAAAATGCATTGAGAGAAGGCCAGTAAAGAATACCAGCTAACTGAAGTTATACTAAATTATAAGTGAAAAAGGCATACTAAATTCTTGACCCCCAGCATTCAGGAATTTAGAGTCTGGACCCCGGAGTCAAGAGGAATTTTCTGTACTAGATATTGTTTCTCCATTCTTTGCCGGGACAAAGACCATCCTCTTACTCCCTTTCTTCCCTTAGGCTCCGGCAGCCTCTCTCCTAGATTTAGGGTTTTGGTATGGACCTCCATCTGGTATGAAATCAATACCCGTGATACTAGAGTGGCAGCCAGTATTTGGGTGGGCTTGGGCAAGATATGTTAGCCCATGGATCTATATTGGTCAGCCAAATCCGGTCAAATTGCGGGCCTGGGCCTGGGCCTGATCAAGGTCAGTGGTATCCCGGCCCAACCAATAATATTATATATTTTATACTTGTATTCATGTGTTTTAAACTTTTTAATATGAGAATATTACATTAATATAATATGGAATTTTTATTTTCATTAAAAATAGCAGTGTCATACATACTAGGTACTTTAAAATTTTAATTTTTTATTAGTATATTTTAAAGTGTCCTTGAAATCCATTGATTTTTATTTTTGAAAATAAGAAAAAGGAGCTTTAAGGGCTTGGGCTTAGAGAATTCAAATGTCAAACCACGCCTAGTTTGGGCACACATAAGAGCTTTTATATCAGCATGCAAACCCAGCCCGTTTTTACTTCTATGTGATACCTTACAAAAAAAGAGAAAAAATTGCACTTTATCCCCGCATCCGTGCTCCATTTGTAAAGAGCAAGGTGATTTAGTGGAGCCATGGTACTAAATAACGTATCTTATTGACCGCATTGGTCGATCATTATTGTGCATCAACCAGGTCGATACAATACATGGACGTAGTATACGATATTTCAAAAATAAACTGTATCGATCGATATATCATATTGACCATATTGATTGATACAATACATGTACCGAGAGATATGGTTGATAAAAATTGATGAATGATAAAAACAATAAAAAAATAAGAAAAAATAAAAAAGAAATAACAGCAGACCAAGGAGGGGGGATGAGAGAGAGAGAGAGAGAGAGAGAGAGAGAGAGAGAGAGAGAGAGAGGGGGAGATGGGGAGAGAGAGGGGTCACCGCGGG
>JAUPMG010000011.1:3924340-3936204 GCA_031762675.1 Pachysandra terminalis
TTTTTCAATTACAACTTCAACAGAATCTTCCATGCTGTCTTTCTGGAGATGACATAAATACAATATGGCCATCAGGACACCGAAATTACCCAAAAATTCTAAGTTTTAAAGTGCGTAATGATATGTTCAGAGGGACACAAAAATAAACCACCAAACAATGGACCATGAAAAGACAGACCTGATTCTTGAGCATTTCAACTATCAATGAAAGCGACAGTTCCCTGATTGAAGAATCAGAATCATCCAACACCTCGAGTACAACTGTCAGAATCTGATTGAAATACTGCTGACATACCATTTAGATGTCATTAGCAAAGAATTATATCTAGTCAGTACATTGTTCAATACTGCAAGGTACTTCATGTGTTTCTAGACTAAATACGAGAATGAAAAAATCATATGCAACAATTCTTTTTCGCCCTCTTAGGGATTCAGGTGGCGAGTGGAGGGCAGGGGGGAGTGTGCTAAAGTAGAATGGATAACTGCCGTTATTACTCGATGAAAAAAAAAAAAAAACAGAATTATGATCAGTGTTTTTGACGAGTTGTTTATTTAGTTGACTGCTTATAATTTTTTTAAGAAAGAAAAAAATCCAACATGTTCCTCCTTATAGTTTGTTTCCTTTCCTAAACATGTTTTTGTTGTTAGTTTTCTTCAACGATGGTTACTTGTTCTCGTATTCTACTATTCTCTCTTAGAAGAGGATGTTATCAGCCACAGCAGTCTAAACTCACCTGCTGTGCACAAATTCTGGAACTCAACGCATCCAAACATTAATTACATACTACTCAGTAGATATTCAAGTTATACAGGCTTGAGAAGACAACCACTGGCAATTACCCGGTGAGGAACCTTACAGACAACCAAAGAGAAAAGATAACATACTTCAATTATACCCATTGAACTATGTGGTAGTGTTTAATAATATATAATAAAAAGTTGATATGCCCCTGGAAAATCAGGAATTTCTAAAATTATTCTTTTTTCCTTTCAATGAAATATGTACCAGACCATGATCGCTGGGTTTATCATATTACCTACAGGAAAGCTAACTTCAAACGCTGGATTATCATGCTACTACCAGGGGAACTGTCAATGCTAATAAATTCCAGGGACATGAAATAACGGTCTGTGCAGCAGTTATACCCAATACTGATTCAAAAGATCGAGATCTTTTTAAGGTGATGGACATTACGAGAGTTTTTTTTTTTTTTTGAGCAAATGACGAAAATATTATTAAGGAAAGTACAGAGAAGAGAAAAGAGCAATAAAACAGAAGAGAAAAGAAGAAAGCCCACCAACACAGTGAGCCTACCCAAACAACTGTTTAAAAAAGGCCTAGAAAACAATAGCAACAAAATCTCAACAGAAAACGAGTACAAATATCCTAACACTGATCGCACTCACCATCCAGCATCTCAGGAAGCGGGATCCTTGTAAAAAAAAAGTCCCTATCCACATCTCTTTTGGCCATCACATTAGCAGAGATTATTCTCAAAAATAGTAAAAAAATACTCTCAAGCCAGAAAACAAATCCAATATACCAGAAAGCAGGAGAGTGCTTTCTCCATAAATATGCCTCTTAATGCAAAATAAGAAATTAAAACAGATTGAAATCAAAATTGTTCCACCCTTTAACCAACAAAAAAGAAGCACGATTGACAAATAAGAATAACTTGAACTCTTGAAAGCATTTTCTATCCCCACAAGAATGTTACGAATGGGACAGGATTAATAGGAGATGAGGCAAAAATGTGAAACCTGAATAGTGGTTATGATCAAAGAAGCTCAATAGATACTTTCAATTCAACAGCTTTTTCATGTGTGTGTGTGTGTGTGTGTGTGTGAGAGAGAGAGAGAGGGGGAGAGAGAGAGAGAGAGAGAGAGAGAGAGAGAGAGAGAGAGAGAGAGACTTAAAATTCAGACCGCGGTCCAAATGGAGTGATCATTAGTCACAGAAGCTTCAACCAACTGCTGAAGTGCTCTATGTTTGCTCTCACTTGAGCTCTCATCATTCCCATTGCAAATCTACATTTACACACACACACACAAAAGGGTGAATGAAGCTGAAAAAGAGATAATATTCTCGAAATGTTTTGTTTTTTAAATTAAAGTGAAAAACAGAAGGGAAAGAAAAATTATACTGTACATGAAAGGAACAAAATGGCACTTTCAGAAAAAAAGTAAAATAAGATTTTGACTTAACTGACCAGGTGAAGAATTTGAAGAATGCTAGTTCCTGAGTCTGGAGCTGAATTGACATCAACAGTTGTAAGCTTCTCATGATTAAGGTCCACTGCAGGAGAGTGGACCAAGCTCACCGGTCCATGAATGCCTAGACGTGGAGTAGACAAGTTATCCAAGTTTATGCTATGATCCATATTTTCTGGCCGGCTACCCAAGCATCCCATGTTTTCATCTATGATATTAGAATTGTACTTTAGATCCTTGTTTTTGGAACTAATGACCTCAGTGGTAGAATCCATTTCAACATCTTGATATAAGTGCTCCTGCCTTTCATCAGGATCTTCCCGACCAATAGAACCTGCAATCTGGGGTGATCCTTGTGTGTAACTCCTCTTCCTGCCATCGTCACTATCAATAGATCCAGTAGAATACCTTCCTAAGAAGTGGATTTTCTTTGATGCTACAGTATATCCTTCTTCTGAAGAAATCCCAACAACATCAGACGGGTCATAAAAGGATTTCGAACGCTGCCTATCTTTTTTGTTATGCAAAAAGTTCATGAGGTCCACTTCTATGCGAGGGGTGTATTGCTTAAGTGCTCGTCTCAATGAATTTTGTTCTTCAACTGATAGGCCAAGAATGAAATTCAGGACGGAAGTTGAATCAAAATGGGAGTGAACTGATATAATGCATGTAATAGCTGCCTCTTTCAGTTTTATATTCTTCTCATGAATCAAAGGTGATAATTTAGCAAGCCATAACTTTAGGATGCCGCTACTACCAGAACTTTCAGAATTCGCTGAATGCTTGTTGAAGGAAGCGATGGCATACTCAATAACAGCCAATTTTGCCTTAGGTGACCTTTGTTCATCTAATGATCGGAGCAACGCAGGTAAGAGAGAATCTATACCATAAGTCTTGCTTACAATTTCTAGAGTTGTTGAGCAAGGGTTGCGAACTAACTCCTTCGGGTCAATTAACCTTGAGAAAACATGGGGCAAGATCCTTTCCATATAACTTTCAAAAGGCTTTCTACAAGCTGGAATAAGTTCTGCAAGTGCTAAAAGAGCTGCCTGTGCAACTTTATGGTGGGGATCATCCAAGTGCTGAAAAAACAATTTCATGACCTTCTCAAAACCCTGTGTAACTTCTTGGATTCCTTTTGGGCCTTGCTGCAGCAAAGTCTGGATATAATTGAAAGCACCAACCCTAACACACCAATCAGAACTAGGACCGAGACCCTCGGTAAGAGCATCATTGAGAGATATTGGACCTTCCACATAGCTGGCCATTTCACCATGTGACAGTTGGATATCGTCAAAGCTGTTTCTAATGCTAGCAGAAACCCGTGATGATACATGCTCTCTCAAAAGCGGCCTTTGGAAATTGGGAATATAATTGTTCTGTGAATCCCTAAAAGTCAACTCTTTATAGGGTGAGTCCAAGAGCGGCCTGTCAGTGTGTGCATTCATATATCGCCTACCCTCCCTGATATCGGAGTTCACTTCAATGATGCGTCCTTCTTGTTGTAGCCTTTCCGAAGCTTTCTTAGCTTTGTATGAAAATGACACTGTTGATACAGGCTCAGCTTTCAGATTACTAAGATAAAGTAGCCTATCAGAATCTTTGGAAGCATGTGGCATAATGAGATCAGACACAATCAAGCCACCATTAGGGTTATTACTTTTAACGATACTGGTTGTATTTGAATCTGCCAATACATAGTTTGATAAATTATTTGAAGCAGGAACAGCAAGAGGAAATAGTGGATCCCGAGATGATGGAGGGACAACTCCTGCACTAGGGACAAGAAGACAGAAACTTAACCATTCACATTTTTATAAGGAACACAACTGCATTTTCATTTCAAATTGCTTGCAGTCAGGATAGTATTACATTGGAGCTTAAATTATGGGCAAAACGACTAATCCCTAGAAATTGAAATCATGACAAAAAATATAAAACTGGGTAGTTCATTGAATACCTAGATCCAAACTAGTTGAGCGCAGAGTTGAAAATTTGTGTTTCTCGGATACATCTAAACCTCTGAGCATGCTTTCAATAGCCGTGACTTTTTGTTTGCTTGCATGCAGTACACTTTCAAGGCTTCTTTCAGTCCCTTGACCGAGTGTCTTTGCCTGTGATATTAGCAGACCTGAAGAGAGAGATGTCCTTGAGGGTAAACTTCCATTCCTGTCCATCGTGGCAATAGAAGAAGTTCCATATCCAGGTAAGTTTGAAGGAATCGTTGTTTGAGATGGAGTACGCGATAATTGCACCTCTTTCTCTCGGAGAGAAGGAGAAGCATATCGTCTGTGCAAACCACCATCTTCTTCATTTATTACCTGTACAAAATGCATTGCTTTAGGCAACGATTTTATTCAAGCCATTTAGAAAGATCATGGAACACGTGAAAGAAGGATACCCTTTGAATAACAGGATCAAAGGATAAGAATAGGCGTTGGGAACGCTCTGGCCAAGTTTTTTTGAACATTCTATAGCATGATCTTGCAGTCGATCGGACCTGTCATGTTTGATATTTTAAGTATTTTAGGATTAACCTGTAAAGGTGTTGCCCTTCAAGTAACAAGGAATGTAGTTGCTGAAACAAAATACGAACTCATAAAGCATGAGAATTAATTGATAAGCACTTACAAGTTACAACTGTACTACTAACAAAAAACCACAGGCAAATGAAGAAAATAACCATGCTTAGGAAATGCATGGTATTGCCTCTATGCAACCATCTAATATGTGCCTCTCGACTTCTCAAAAAGTTCAATGGAAACCTAGAGATCACCATAGCACATACTCTAATAACACGAACTCTCTAATTTTAGAATTTTTGAATAGATTAGATCCTTGGAAAACACACCATATATTCTTGACTCATTGCACTGGTGACATGATTTTAATGAAAATTTAATTAAATAAAACACCTGGATGAAGCACAACACGGGTTCTCTTCAAGCTTAAAGTTCAAAGAAAAACATGTACCAACAAACATATACCTCACTCATAGCATCAGCAACGCAGCACTTTATAAGACCTTCATAAAGATCAGCTGATCGTTGCATTTCTGGTGCATCAGCCCAATACTCAAGAATCAGAAGAGCATACTCACAACACCTGCAATTAGTTGAACAACATGATAACAGTAATAGAACGTGCAACAAACCATCTACTTATACCTTTACGAAGAACCAACTCATACCTAGCACGAAGTACTACATTACGATCATTTTTTGCACAATCTACTATTCGAGGAAGTACACGGGCAACTTTGCAGTTACGCAACATCTGAAAAACCAAAAAGGTATAATAAAAGAATAATATAGAAATTTAACTAGATATCAGACAAATGGTATCTTACTCATACCGTCTTAATACAGTTGTCGGCAGACTCAGCAATTACAAGTACAGTTATCACAACTAGCTTAAAAAGAACCTGAAAGAGGTTACTTAAATCACAGAGTCAGCCAAAAAACGGAACATGTAATGACTATCATGTCGAGGAACCTGAAAGAAATATATCCAGATGACATCGTCAACATAACATCAGAACAAATTAAGGCCAAACTTACAGGAATGAACATCTCAGCGCATGCCTCAAAAGCTCCTTTGATAACAAGCTCAGTAGATGGCATGCCTGAAGAAGAAAAAAGCCAATAAGTAAAGCAAACAAAAGATTTGAAGCAGAAACTTAGCCTCAAGGACATCTCTCTCTTCTGGTCTGCTAATATCACAGGCAAAGACACTCGGTCAAGGGACTGAAAGAAGCCTTGAAAGTGTGCTGCATGCAAGCAAACAGAAAGTCACGGCTATTGAAAGCATGCTCAGAGATTTAGATGTATCTGAAAAACACAAATTTTCAATTCTGCGCTCAACTAGTTTGGATCTAGGTATTCAATGAACTACCCAGTTTTATATTTTTTTGTCATGATTTCAATTTCTAGGGATTAGTCGTTTTGCCCATAATTTAAGCTCCAATGTAATAGTATCCTGCCTGCAAGCAATTTGAAATGAAAATGCAGTTGTGTTCCTTATGAAAATGTGAATGGCTAAGTTTCTGTCTTCTTCTCCCTAGTACAGGAGTTGTCCCTCCATCATCTCGGGATCCACCATTTCCTCTTTCTGTTCCTTTCACCAAAAGATTTGTCAGGCAAGGGATTTGAAGCCAGGTCTGTTGGTTTTCCACAACAAGGTTGTCAAATCTTGAATCAAATCAAAGATCATTAGGGGCCACATAGAAATGAATCATAATTTTGAATCGTATATTGTAAGATTCATAGAAATTTTAATACACGAAGGGCTTGCAGTTTAAGTTTCGGATAATGATTTAGAAACTGGACCCTGGACCATGCATTAAACCGGTGAGGCCATTCTAGTTCAATGGTGGTTCAAACCAAGACAACAGAGAGAATATACACATTATTCATTAAAGAGAAATGGTGAAAATAAAAAATATTTGGTTCAATCCTATTCACATCCGGTTTTCACTTTTCATCATTCATACCGGCTTGATCCGGTTCACACTAGTTTTATAATAAACCAAACTGAGGTCCAAACCAGACTACTGAAATGTTCGTCAGCGAGTTGTACCAACTACCAGTTTGACCGGTCCAGTTTTTAAAACATTGGCTTTGGTTTTCTCTTAGGAAAAAGGCTTTTTATGATGTCAAATAAATAAATGTTTCTTTATGTACATTTAGTCATTATAGAGTGCTATATTCTATATAAAGAAAGGTAAACCCAAAAAAGGGAAGTTTGTTTTTGTATAGACGAAGCTTGTACTTTTTTAGTGTTACAGAGTTGAATCGTTTGAAGCACACAACTAAATTGTTCCTAAGATTCAATGAATGAATCATACGACTAAAGCAAACAAAAAATGATTTTTCATATGATTTAATCGACCTAAGGTCAAATTGAATCATATAATTCACACGTATGATCTTAACAACAGAGCTCCACAATCAGACCTCACCAACTGGCAACCACCTGTTCACTACAAAGTAACTCTTCCTCCTTGTTATTAACTCCCGAACCCTTAGTGATCCAACAAACTGAACCAAGATGAAATATTTAGGAGCCTTAGGTCATTATTATAAAAACCACATTAACTGACTAGTTAAAATAATTTGAAGAAAGCACGGCAATAGATGTTAATAACCTCATTCAGAATCGTGACTTTACACTTTCCTTGTTGATTTGACTCTGTTAGAAAGAACTATGGAGGCACTTGCACTTGTGATAGTGTGATGGCGACATAACGTAAGTTGAAGGATCCAAAAGGGCTAAGAGAAAACTGAAATGGAGAGGAGGAAAAAAAAAAAAAAAACT
Organism: Pachysandra terminalis; assembly: GCA_031762675.1. Lineage (NCBI taxonomy): Eukaryota > Viridiplantae > Streptophyta > Magnoliopsida > Buxales > Buxaceae > Pachysandra > Pachysandra terminalis. The sequence continues at coordinate 3,931,868 of JAUPMG010000011.1, forward strand.
CAGCCGGAGTCAGTTTATAAAGATATTTAGATAAATGCGCTACCTGGAGATATTGTTTTTGACAGCTTAAGATGGCAAGACATGATTTTTGTTGCCAACCGGCCCAACCCCAACTACTTAGGATAGGCATTCCTGTTGTTGTTGCTATTGCTGTTGTTTTCTTTGTTTTGGTTTCATCGAAATAAAATCTGGATTAGGGATGTTAATTCTTGACATCCCTCGAGTAAAAAGAAAGACCAACACTCACCATAAAATCATAACCATAGTCCTTCTAAAACAAAAATACGAAAAAACAGTATATTTTATTAAACTCAAAGCACAGATTAGAGCCATGAAACAGATATAATAGGAAACTCTTCAAACTCAGGTTTCATGAATAAAGTCTCAAACAGAAAATCAATAAATTATATGATAACAAGTTAAGATGAAATAAACTATGAAATAAAAAACTCAAAACACTAATTATGTGCAACAGTGCAAGTGACGTATGGAAAAGTTACATTCTGGTGGAAAACAAGTTTCAGCAGATTTAACAAACAAGCCCAGATGAACTCTAAATGACTTTGATCTACTTACAGTCATAAATATCAGCACATTAGAGAAACTACCAGCAAACCTGCTTTACTATGCTGGACCTCCGATCAGAGAGCTGTGTGCTTAGGGGTGCAGCCAATTGCTTCAAGAGTGCAGGAAAACATGGATAATCAATAGCACCTGATGCATATAAGATTTGGAAAAATATAAATCGGTACCACTATCCTTTTTTTTTTTTTTTTGATAACTAACAACACTTTCTTAATCATCAGAATAAGTTACAAAAATACAAATAGACAAAAGATCAAAATCCAAAAGAACCAACTACACGCCAAAAACAGAAGAAACCACACTGTACAAAAACCTAAAACCAGAACATTATGGGATACATATCATATTCTAAACCAAGACGCCATCAAAATCCACACCCGCCAATAGGGAATTCCTCTCCACTCCTCTAGCCAAAGAGTCTGCAACACCATTTGCAGAACGCAGAATATGGTGAAAAGAAAATCTCAGTCCAAGGCACAAATGTATAGCACGACGAATAAGGTGAACAAAACGCCAGGGAAGCCGGCTGCCCTCATTCATCCCAGAAATAACAGAGAAGGAATCCCCCTCCCACAATCATATTAGCCAGATTCAATTTCCTCACCTCCTCCAAACCGATCACCAATGCCCAAACCTCAGCCCTAATATTATCATACAATAATGAAAATGGGTATGTTCAATGGAGTACTGAATCAAATTAATAGAGAAGTCAGTTTTGTTCTTCATCAGCAAATGTGAAAAGTTCTAAACTAGACAAAAAGTGTTGTATGAAAAGTCAGCTTCTTTTTCCTTAGCTTATACAGAAGTTGACATCAAGAAAGGGTGCAAATTTTTAATACCAAACATAGGCAGCTGACATTCCCCAAGAACAATATAACACGGTCTCATGAATTTCAACCAAGGTTTTAAGTTTTGGCCCCATACAAACCTATTGGCAAAGGTATCGGGCAATTTGAGTTGCCTCTATTTTTTATACCTAATCCAAGACCAATACTTTAAACCTTGATTTCAACACTACCTATTCACACACACCACAACAACTAAGAAGTGTGAAGCATGTAATTAACAGTCTGATTGCTAATGTCAGCATCACCAACAGCAATCCATCCACGACCTTGGAACCCACAAGATTGGAACCACATAATGTTCTCTATAAATGAAAATTATCTCCAAGAGTAAAATAAGCAAGGACATTGTGGTAGCAAAAACAGTATATTGACAGAAACCTAGGGAATAGAACTCGTCAAGTATGCACAAGATTACTTATTGACACAATGTTCAACTAGGGAATCTTCTAATCAAAGCTGGAAATTTATAACCGACAAGCGAACCACAAGATTACTGAACGCACATGGTTTTAAATAGGTTTGGATTCGTATGACAAGGTATAGATATCCTTAGACCAACCAAACCCGTTTAAAATAACTGGATCAATGGGTTTACAACACAGAATCCACCAACCTGCCTGAACCCACCAGAGTTAAACTGGGTTGGGATGGGCTATGCTCAACCCGACCCATATGAACAAGCCAAACCTGCCCTGGTTCCATTTATTACCATCCTTACCCAAAGAGCATCTTCAGTCAGTTTAGATAAAAAAACAAAGGTCCGAATACACTAGATTCTGTTAAGCCATGTGAAGACACTAGATAATCAACCTACAACGATGCACTGGCTAAGTCCAATGTTTTACGTGGCGGTACTGACCTATGATGCATGAGAACCTAATCTAATCACATTGGGCCTGAATTTCAGACATCAAGTGCCCAAAAACTATGATTTTCATGTCATTACAGAGTGTATCCAACCACCTATTTTTCAGAACTCCATGGACATCCAGACAAGGATTTAGTAGTACATTTTTTTTTCGTTTGGGAAGATATGGGCAAATTACCAATGAGGCATTAGTCTATTGCAAGACTCTTGGTTAAGGTTAAGCTCTTTTTTTTTTTTCTATTCTTGTTCAAGAGTCCTAGATTCAACAAATCGAGAGAGAGACAGAGAGAGACAGAGGGAGAGAGGAAGGGAGGGAGGGAGAGAGAGAGAGAGAGAGAGAGAGAGAGAGAGAGAGAATTAGCCGTTATAGTTGACTTGAAAAGTAAAAGTTATTTTAGAATTAATATAGAGTTTTAGGAAAGATGGGTTTCTTAATATATTTTACATCTTAATTCTACTTCTTGTATAAATCAATTTGTGCTTTGTCTCATGTATGCGGCATTGCAGTCCTTATTTTAGTTTTTGGATAGTCTATTTTCACTAAGCAATGGCTTAGAAAATGTATTTCAGTGATTATATTAGCATATATTTAATTAATTACCTATTAAGTAAAAAGGCATGCTTGTGAGCCTTATGCCCTGTCTCAAGCCAAGGTCAAACACCTCACTTCACTGCTTAGGGTTTTAGAAAAACATTGATCTCAGCCATGGTTTCAAGTATCAGTGAATTTAAGGGTAGCCGATAAGGACCTATTAGTAAAGGTATCAGCCAATAAATCTACCAATAGCCTCCATTTTTCAATTGTATCGGCTGATATACAATACATATTGGCTGATACATACAAACTCGTATTCGTTTTGAAGGCGACTGATTCCCAAGCGAAAATCAATACTTAAAACCTTTATTTCTGCTTAACTCACTTCCTAAGAGGTCCCATCAATTCCACACTCCATCTCTGCTTAGCTCTCGTCCTAAATGATCTAGCCAATTTCTCCATACTTACATCTCTTCCTAAAAGATTCAAGTCAATCTCCCCCTTCACTCTGCTTACAAGTTTTCCTAAAAGATCTTATCAATCCCTCGCTCCCTCCTTGCTTATCTCTCTTCCCTAAAAGAAATCCAATCAATCATTCTCCCCAACCCTCCATCTTTGCTTACCTCTCTTCCTAATAGATCTAGTCATCCTCCCTTCATCTATGCTTCCCTCTCTTCTTAAAAGATACAATTAATCCCCATTCCATCCCTCCATCTCCCCACAGGCTCCAACTTGAAGGCCATAGATATGGGCCTTCACAAGAGCTAGCTCTTTTTTTCCAAATGCTCTAGCTAATCACCTTCCACCACTTCAACCATCTTCTTTAATAGACTAAAGTGCAAGTTAGTGAAAGAAAAAACCTAATGAAAAGATTGCCAAAAAACTCCTAACATTCCTTACACATGATGCATTATAAAGAATGACACAAGTCCAAATCCTTAAAAGCTTTAACAACTTCAACTCTATACAACTCTTCCCCCTAGTCTCCCATAAGGCCATAGCCATAGTTTGCTGAAAATATTGTTTTCTTTTGAGACTTACTTCATAATGATACAAAAGTTCTTATATTTTTTTTTTCTTATATTAAGAGTCAGCTCTACAAAACATATCCAAAACAAAACTTTGGCCAGAAAATCGTACTCAAAAAATACAATATATTGTTTTCGTTATTTTTCATTACAGATTTTTTATTCAATCATTGCTACACAACCAAAATCCTGGTTTTCCAATAATAATAATAATAATAATAATAATAATAATAATAACAACAACAACAACAACAACAACAATAACAAAATGCCTTATCCCAACTAGATGAGATCGACAGAGAAAATCATGATTTTCTATCTTTTGTTTTTCAATAACATCCTACACACTCGTGGCAATACGGAATACTGAAGCAATAGGTCATGAATCCTTTTCAACAACTCCAATATTACTTGCTAGCAAACGACTATCATTTTTCTCATCAAACTTACCATAAAAAAACTTCCAAGAAAGC
>JAUPMG010000011.1:3966862-4004380 GCA_031762675.1 Pachysandra terminalis
ATTTGCTAATATTTCAGGGAGATGTACCCCTAGACTATGCCGTAAGACTTAACTATTTCTAGTATATTAAATCACTTTCACCAAAAAAAAACATAGCCAATGAGCCCAGAAAATACATTAAAAAACGTTTCCCTCGTGATCTTTAAAGAGCCCAATCCGAAGAGGCACATATATACAAATAACAGATCTGGTAAATTTTTAAATAAACAATTCAGTCTATTTTTAAAGTACCGTGCAACCTTGGCCAGTACTCGTAAGTAAAATATGCTGAATAAGCAAAAATTCCATCACGAAAAGCAATAAAGCTCGTCTATCAGATATTTGACATGCTTCTAAGGATTCAGCGATTGCATTTTCTCACACCCAAAGCGAGGTAAATTTAATCAGCATTCAGTTCCATTCAAAAGAACAAAAATTACAGCAAGACTTTCATCTTATAACCTGAAGTTTTAAATTCTTGTTTCACTTGACTATTGTATAAATGAAGAAATTAGAATAGGTAATTTGGAAATCTCCCATTCCTTCAAAGGTGATCTTATTCTTGGCAAGACTTTCATCTTATAACCTGAAGTTTTAAATTCTTGTTTCACTTGACTATTGTATAAATGAAGAAATTAGAATAGGTAATTTGGAAATCTCCCATTCCTTCAAAGGTGATCTTATTCTTGGTGGACTACTTCCCCAAACTACATCTTTACAATTGACCATCTCAAGAGTAGAGGGTGCTCAATCGCTAACAGAGATGCCATGTGCAGAAGACCTTTTTCTACACACGGTTCAAAATATCATATCGAGGTAGTACATCGATCAGTCAAAAAAAGGATACATATCGAGATACGTATCGGATACGCATGGAAATGCTGTAAAAATTATGGATATTGTGGATACACATTGAAAATAGAGAATACTTGAAACAAGACTCATTTAGATGCAAAAATAAGTTAAAAATATGGTAGATTAACATGTTTATCATATCATACATCCATTTGCATAATATATATTAATGTGGAAACAAACCGGTACATGAGCAGGCACATGAAAAAATTTTAAAAAAAAAAAAAAAAATAGGAATCTAGATCTATGGATTTTACTTGAAATTCGTAGACCCAAATAATAGAAATCCAAAACATGCTTTAAGACAAAAAGTATAATCTAGAATGAAAAAAAAAATACTCATTACAATGGAAGACCCAGGGAACCAGCTATGAGAAGGTGTGAGAGAAATCATTGAAGGTTCTAAGAGGGGGAGAGGACATCCATTTGCATAATATATATTAATGTGGAAACAAACTGGTACATGAGCAGACGCATGAAAAATTTGAAAAAAAAAAATAGGAATCTAGATCTATGGATTTTACTTGAAATTCATAGACCCAAATAATAGAAATCCAAAACATGCTTTTAGACATAAAAAGTATAATCTAGAATGAAAAAAAAATACTCTTACAATGGAAGACTCGGGGGAAGCAGCTATGAGAAGGTGTGAGAGAGAAATCATTGAAGGTTCTAAGAGGGGGAGAGGAAGACCCAAAAGAATATGGATGGAGTCAATCAAAAAGGATTTGCATACTCGTAATCTGACTAAAGATATGGTTTTTGCAGATTATGATGAACATTTGTCAACCCCAACTAGTTGGGATAAGGCATATGATGATGACAATGGCAATATGGCATACCTCAAAAAGCTATGCAAAAAGAGGAAAAGTGCCTTTTAAGCACCAAATATTAGATGCTTTCAATCAAACTAAGAAGATTTTGGGACGAAATTGGCTATATGTCAATGGGGTTTGGTTTTTCGGTTAGGGAGAGAAAAGCGTTAAACAAAATCAATGGTTTATTTTTCACACTTTTTACATATAATAAAGGCAAAGGCATTGCATGTATCGAGTATTTTTGTTAATACACTCAATATATTATAACATATAGATCGTATTGACCGATACAGTTGATATATTACATGTATCGACTTATACAGTGTAAAAATTAGCTTATCCTAAAATACACCTGTGTATCGTGCTGACACGATGGATGCAAGATACGTATCGACCGTATCGGCAGATAAGATAAGATATTTTAAATCATGTTTCAACAGTATAGAGCGACATCTATATTGTAAGCCTGTTTCTTACAGAGATTTCAAATGAGTTGAACACACTCTACAGGTTGTGATGAAGCTCTTTGGTTATGGGGTAGGAAGAAAAGAAAAAATCGGATCTCCATTGAGAAACCTATCTGACAGTGATTTGTAGTTCTATTTGGAGAGAGAGGAACAACAAAATCTTTGAAGGTAAGGAGAAAGAAAATGATGTTATCTTGTGGAGTGCACTATGTTCTTAGGGTGGGCTTCCATTTTACCGTTGTTTAAGGATGTATCTCATTCAGTTTTATTTAGTGATTGGGGAGGGATGTTTGGATTGTAAGTAGAATGCCTTTGCCTGGCTTTTTTTATTTTATTTTGCTGACATTTTGTTTACTTTTTGTGTACAGAAAGTTTTTACCTTTCATACCTATTAACACAATTACTCGTTTACCGATAAGAAAAAAAAATGAAGAAACAGGTAAATTCCCCTATACACTAAGTATACAAACGCAAGTGACCACCAAACTGAAGCTATATGCTACGAGGGAAAAAAAAAAAGAGGTTTCCAATCATTTACAAAAGACTCAAAATTAGTAATAGATTACCAATGAAACAACAAGAAGGAACTATTTTCTTCAGTCACGTCCCTCATAAACTCGGCTAAATTTATCAAATATTCAACAATTTCTCTCCTTTCGCAAAGTCCAACAAACCGCAAATGGAAGATTTTTCACAGAACAAAATCTTCTACCGCCTGACATTACCCTCCAACAATTCAAAAATGCAAACAACCTGCAGGACATGGATAACACTACTCCAATTTTTTCAGAAAAAAAGCCCCATAAGTCCGTCACATATTGAAAATGAATAATGAGATGGTTGAGCCGACCAATTCTGCACACATTTTACATAGCAACACATGGTGCAATGATTTGAAGTCATTCACCACCTTGCTCAAGATTTTCAACGGTGAATATCAAGTTTCAGCTTATGGTCCACATGAAGAATGCTATCTTTGAAAGAAAAGGGATTTCTAGAACAGCTTGGGGGACTTAAAGTGGGTTCCTCCTTTATAAGCACGTGATAGAGAACCAAACCAAGAAGCATTAACTTTGCTTCTTACCAACCATCTCACATCTTCATCTCCCTCCAACAGCTAGGTAAATAAAGATCTGCCAATCATCAAGCCAGAAAATCGACCTACCAACAAAAAAAGGTCCCTTTTCACATCTCTCCGTGACTACAGGAAAGATACTTATTATGCATTCTGATTGACTGCTATTGCAAACAAGACAGGAATTTTAACTTACAAGGAATCGCACCTTTGCCCATTCATCATACCAAAATCTTATTACTAGCTCCCATTTTAAATCAATGCCTTTTGAGAATTACTAGTATAGTTTACAGAGTGTCCCCTATAAGCCAACGTTTATGGCATATCCCATTACTGTCCACTTGTTGTCTCGGTACCCACATTTGTAACCTGGAAATGATGCACGAAAAACTCTCCCTTTCAACACCAAATTTCCACAGCCATTCTCCAAGGAGAGCCATATTAAAATTTGATAAAAATCTTAGAACGGAAGTGACTTTGGATCTTTATATGCACACCTTGTTTCATTTCATCAATCAAATGAAACAAGAAATCCATCAAGCCTGAACAGTGACAATCTATCCTAGTTGTTTGTCCCATGTGAAATTTGCACCCACAAAAAGCAAGTCTACCAACATGTTCTTGCCAATAAAGTCAGAGAAAGCTCTTGTGGCAGTTTTACAACCCGCATTTGCTACAAAAACCTTAACACAATAGAATCACCTCCCAAACACCAGAGTACAGTCCACAAGCCTTAATCTCATCTAGTTGCTCCTGCTTTCCAGCATCTTCCGCTATACTGGAAAATCTGTCGGAAAATGTACCAATATTACCAGGAAAACCATCTTCCACATTTTTCAGCATTAAGAGAAAAGAGAATCTCCCCATAAAAGTCTCCAGCCTATCTTCCATTCTCCAATTCCACCAAACAACCATACAATTAAATCTTTCATCACGATAAGCGAGACTCAAGATTAAATCGGAGTAACATTAGATCAACAGCCAGAAATTCATAACAATTACTGTTAATAACCTCAATTCATAAATAGTGAAAGAATAAAATGACCAGAAGGAAAAAGATAATTTATAACTTGAAAAGCAATATGTCAAAAATAGTGACATCTTAAGTCCAGAAAAAGTAATGTCTCAGAATATAGAAAATACTTCAAGCACCAATATGTCAAGGAGTTTCACTAACCTCAATGCATAATATGGCTGCTTCTCTAACACCATGATTTGAGTCATTCAACATCTGCAAAATCTAATAATGCAAAAAAACTTCATAAATACAAAAACTCAAAAATTAACAACGCAAGAAAGTCATTAATTCTATGACTCATTGTAGTTTCAGTTGACATACAGGAGGAAGTATAACCCGCTGAAGGGGAAGCTCGGTAGATGCAAAGAGACTAATTGCTGAAGTGACAGTCCGTGCAAACTCTTCTCGGATTCTCCAACTCTTGTGTGACCAGGCATAAGACCCAGCTCGCTCAACAATGATTGTGGGAGACGAAACCTGCAGCACATGTAACAATTAGTTACCATGTTCCATGCATCCTCTTCTCTCATTTTCCTTATATTGTTTCAAGGAATTATTTACAGGTAAGAACACCAAAGCCATGATTCACGCATTAGGGAAGATCAAACTGAAGATATAGAAATGATGACTTATAAATATTTCTAAAGCACTTCTTTGCAAAGAGGCTCCTGTGATAGGGGTTTTCTCATTCTTATTCTTCCAGATTTTTTATGCCATGTCACCTTATCTAAAAGGAAACTATATAAGCAAATAAAATTTAAAAAAAAAAAATTCTACTTTCTGAGGTGCAGAAGAAGCAACAAGATTCTAGCAAACAGAACGTAAAATTATCAAACATTAACAAAAAAAGCCGAATTCACTATTCTACCAATGAAGTAGGAGAATGGTCGACGAGGCAAACTAACTGTAAAGTTAGAAAAAGCAATGGGCAAAGGGGAAATGCCACCTAAGATTGAAATCTAATATTCCCATCCTACAAATCTATCCTAGAATTTATATATATGTATATAAAGAAGATGAAGAAAAAGGAAGATTATAACATTTATTACCCTTCCCAAGAAACAATTCTAAGGTAAAATCAGTTACAGACTTCTGTTGAAACAACCCAAATTAACACAACACTATAAGCAACAGAACAAATCCCGAAATCTCAAACCCAACAGTTGCATAGAACTTGTCCAATTTGACCACCAAACAGATGATCACCTCGTTGTCAAAAGAACAATTCAAACTTATCAGTGAAAAAAACTCAAAATCTACAACAAAGCAGGCGATAGAAACAGAAGAAACACAAGTTGTAGCTACAGAAAATAAATCAAATGCGACAGTCCAAACCTAAATTCGACCACCGATTTCACTTAAATAACCCACAATTAGATCAGATAAAATGAAATTCACATACCCATAAGCAACAGAGTGAATTCCAAAATCCCAACAGGATAAATCCCAAAATACAACAATTAGATCATTCTTCCTGATTTAAATTTTAAGCACTTCCTACCAAACATTTCCTGAAGTAAAAACAGTTACAGACTTCTGTCGAAACAACCCAAACTGACACAACCACATAAGTAACACAACAAATCCTGAAATCCCACACCCGACTGTAATGCTTGAAAATTTGTCCTCCTCATCAAAAGTATAATTCAAGCTTATCATGAAAAAACTCAAAAATCTACGAACAGAAGAAAAAGCAAGATGTGGCAACAACAAATCGATCAAACGCAATAATCCCAACCTAAATCCGACAACACTCCACCACTGAATTTACTAAAAGAACCATAATTACATAAAATACAATCGAAATTCAAAAAAAAAAAAAAAAAACCAAACCTCCATGAGAGTAAGCAACAATCGTCGTGCGGCATCACGAACAGGCTGCTTCCCATCTCCCAACCTCTCAACGACAGCCGGAATAAGTGCATTGAAGTGTAGCTTCAAATGCTCGCCAGAAAGCACAGCAGCAGAAGCCAATGCTTGCAAAGCCCCCTGAGAAACCCTAAAATTGTTGTCTTTGAGAAGATCCAAAGAGCAATCGACAAGCGAAGTAACCTCCGCTGAGGACAAGCTCTTCCTGGAAGCTTCAAGAAATTGGTGAAGGTGTTCAACACCCGCCATTCTTTCCTTAGTGTCCTTTACTCGCGCCATTTCCAGAGCCTCCTCCATTGCTGAAGATGGAGAAGGTTATAGTTAAAAGTGTTTAGGAATTCCGATCTGATGAGCGGAGTTCAGATCTGCTGTGGATTTAGCAGATGCTCGCAGTTAGGGGTTCTGACAAAAAGAAGTGAAAGGAGAGTGGAAAAGGAAATGTAGAGAGAGAGTTTGATCGAAACATTGCTAGATTGACGGACACGATGATATAATATCTATCTGGTTGTTGCAGTTTGGAAGACTACCGGTCCTACCTAATGAAGTAATTTACGGAATTATGCCACTGTCTTTAGAGATCGTATTCCCACTCCAGTTTTAAATTGACTGAAAGAGAATGTTGAGACCAATTAGGGAATACCACGTCAAACTCTAGGTGTTTTAGTCATTCATTTGTATTAATAAATTGGGCAAATTACACTTTGACTCCTGAGGTTTCAGAAAATTACAATCATACCTCTAATGTTTTTGAAATTATAATAACACCCTTTATTATAAACCTCATAAGACCAACTAACGACAAGGAGTCATTGACTAATATACCCCTTATAAAGCATTGGTCTTCATAGCAGGTAGATATAGTGAATATACTTTAGGTCTAAAATATCCTCCTAGTCTCTCAACTAAAGAGTCATCATGCACCAACTACGACTGTCAATGGGTTGGATCCTGATCCGATACTAACCTGAATCCATATAAATTTATCCGATTTAATCGGATATTTACCCGATTAAATATCCTTCAGGTCGAATTCGGATCCTAATAAGTGAATCCGTTTATAATCGGATTCGAATATGGATGCATACATATCCGACCCAATTAAGATCTGAATCCGATTAAGGTATAAGGATACTTACGTATTTTTTTTTATATATTTTGGGGATATTTAAGTAATTTTAATTAATATATATATATATATATATATATATATTATCAAACGCTAACCTATAATCTCTACTACGTGCACCTCTTCTTCAGATCTTGCATTCTCTATTACAGATTCTCTAGAATCTCTATTGCGTGCGCCTCTTCTTCAAATCTTGCATTCTCTATTGCATATGCGCCTCTTCTTCAGATCTTCTCAGATTAAACCAAGCATTCTATAATACTTTTTAATTTTTTTTTTCTTCTGGGAAATTTCTTTTATTGGTAGGTTTGATTTTTTCTGTTCTTTCTTGTTTTGTGGCTTTGGATCTATGTTAAACTTCGATGGGTGGATACTAAGTTGTTTGTGCAAATTCTCAATACATTGACAATTTGCATTTGCGAACTCGCTTTTGCTTTAGTTATTTGCATGAACGTCCAGACAATTTGGACAAACACCAAATATACTCTTAGGTTGCATTCGGTGTTGTTTAATTAATTGCTTATTTATAATTTAACTTGTTAAAAAGAAAGGCATAAATAGGTTTGCCTACGATGAATTGATAAGTTCTAATATCAAATCCAAATTGAAAGCTGAATTTCCTCTCGTTATTGATAACGAGCGCATGCTTAAATGCATGGATATAATGAAAGACAAATTTTTGTCTTCCTTTTCCACTCCTTCCCATTCTGAAAAGGATAATGTGTCCACGACATCTTCTCAAGGAGAAAATCACTTCTCTCCGCTTGCTGGCCACTTTTCGCAAGATTAAGATGATGATCTTCTCGATGTTGATGACGACACGATTGATCCTACAATTAGTGATTTTTGGGATACCATTATGTCTCCCCAAGTTTAATCTTTTCTGTTGTCATGTCTGCAATTTTGGTGGGCCCTACATATATAGTGTCAAATTGGCCACGTCAGCAGTCTACAGTGCAAATTTAGCTATAATAGCAAATTACGTCGAGTCAGCATGCCAAGTCAGCATATGTCTGCCACGACATCTCCATGACATCATCAAGCCACGTCATTTTTCTACATCAGCACTAATGTTATCATCCTACGTCATCCTTAACGTCACCATGAACTTGAAAACTTATTTTCACGTCCGCTGCCTTCTCATGCCTATTAAAAGGCTTTCGAGTTTCATTTTGAAACACTTCGGAAATTTCGAACCTTAGCTTTGCAACTTCCGGCCTTCCCCATCCTCTCCGACCATCTTTGGTAACCCTCCGACCTCAAGCATCCTCTTCAGTAACATCCAGTGATCTTCTTCGGTGACCCTAATTACTATTCCGGTCGTCTTCTCCGATGACTTTTGTAAGTTTTTACTATTTGTATTTTACTGCTCATGTAGAATACTGTCTGTAGTATTGTACGTAGAGTACTATTTGTATTTTGATCCTCTTACTGTTCATGTACTGTATTTTTGGACAGTAACTTCACAGTTCACTTTTACTGTTCATACGTATTTCGTATTGTATTTCGATCCTTTTTATTTTGGTATCAGAGCCATGATAGCTTAGATTTATTTAATGTTTAAGCATGTTTAGATAAGGTATTAGGTCTATTGTTTAATGGCTTTTACAGCCATGATGTTTAATCATCAAGTGCTGAGAATGATAGAGGCTATTCGACATTGGCCTACCCTGCCTGTCTTAACCTTCTCACTTTATGTGTGACCTCCCGGGTTAAGAACGTCTCAAGAAAATGGTTAATGTCCATTGGATATGTTAGCTGGTATTAGTATGAAAATTTTATAAGTAAAAAATGAATTATATATTATGTGGTATTTTATATATTGTGTTTGGTTGTGTATTTATGTCTTGACTATTAAGTGTATAATAGTATAACGGGGGCTTTTGTGACCGTTTAGCCAAGAGGACTTGTTGGTCTTTGTTGACCATAATGTGTTGGCTCTATTGTATCTTAGTTTTATGACATAAGTAAGAAACACAATATATAAGATTGACATATTTTATAGTTCTTATTTTCTTATGAAGTTTTTATTCTTTTACTAACATTTTTCAGTTAGAACTATGCATTTATCTTCTATGCTTAAACATTATTAATCTGCTATGACTCACAGTCCATTTATTCAACAATAGTTGGATAAATGGACAATTCCTATAGTTAAAGCTAAGACTGTCCATAGGTATAATTGGTATGATTTCAAGCCTAGCATGGCAATTAAGACCATGAAACAGACTCTTAGACTTGACTCTCAGGATGAGATCATTAAGTTGCAAGATCCCCAGGATTTGTACTCTCACCTTAAAGAGTTTAAATTTATTCACATATGCCTAGTTCAAGTTGCCTTTAAATGCCATGACTTTATTAGGCACGAATACATGTCTTCAGGCTACACTTAGTGATGCCAGATGTCTAGATTATAGACCATCTTTAATGGGTGCAATTGAAACCAATCTATGTCATGGTCCGATATACTTTGACATATATCCGAACCTTAGTCTTTCTCTTACAGACCCTAATCTGTTTGAAGCATTGACTCTTAGAGTCCAGACTTAAGGATATAACTTCCTCCCTGGATCTAAGACAGTTGCTTTAATTTACAGAATTCATTATAAGGTCATGCATACCGTGACTCCAAACATTAAAAAATCCAATCCTCATGGTAAAACTGCCTTAATTGAGACAAATCTTGCTACTAAGATTAGCATTAGTACTCCTCGTATGCTAACTTTCTTTTTTGATAAGGTCCTCATATGCTAACTTGGGATGAAATCTCATTCCCAAAGTTTTGGAGTATTACAAATGCGGTTCGTCAACAACCTATTGTCCATCATGACATAGATCAAACAATTCAAACTACTGATGGAGAAGTAGTTTTGAATATCAAAGAACCTTCTATAAATCTAATTAGATCTTCTTATTCCAAAAGCTGGAAACCTTATCAAGTTTCTTTCCCTTCTACATCTAGGAATTATGTTTCAGAAATTCCTATCAACATCTCTTTTGAAAATCAATCAGAAGAAAGTGAAAATCCAGTCAATATTGAGGGAATCCATTTGTCTGATCCACAAATCCCCCATGCAATCTACAAAAATCCTAGGAAGGAATCATCTACACCTTCTGAAATGAATTTTCACAAGTAAAACTGCTTTCTTGGATTTTACACCAAACTCACAAAATAAATAATGAATTTTACCATCTAATCTATAAAGGATTTAGGAATTGGTATTTTAAATTTTAACATAAAGATAAACTTTTTCAATTCAAAAATTATTTCTACAATTACTTAGAACCATATCAGGAAATTATACCCTTTGTTGAATGTTTTTATTTAACACAAAATCTTCCACAGTTATTTTCTTTAGAAGAATTCCAAAAGAAATGGACTACAGTTGAGGATAAGGGTATTACGACCATCCATCCTCCTCCTGAACCCCCAAAATTAGCTAATACAGCTCAATCATCTTCTAATTAGTCTCATAATTTAGAAACTACTCATATATTAAAATTAGACCTGACAATCAGGCTAAGGATATTCTACCCCATGTCTCATATCTTAATCCTATTTATAAACAGAATAATTATACAAATCTCTTTATCCAATCTATTGGACAACAATTAGGTAGAATAGAGACATCTACTAATGAAATCCTTCTCTTTTTACATCAAAAAAAAAAAAAAACCCTGATAAACCTTAAGATTTACCTACTGTCAAACCTCCAGTTGAGGTTTATGGGTTTAAATTATCAAACTCTCAAAAAAATGAAGAATTTATTATATCAGAAATCAAAGGATTAAATATAAATGTTCTAATTCATAAATCTCTCATGAAAAACTTAATGAAATGAAACAAATTTTATGAAAAATAATTCTACTCATAATTTTCAAATCAATGAAATAAATTTTGATAAGAGAAATCCTAAAACTACTTTTGCTGGTCCTACTAGGAATTATTATCCTAGACCAACACCTGCAGACATTCTCTATGAAGAAGATTTTTTCCATACTCAAAAATCTTTTCATGGTAAAACTATCTATGAATGGAACATAGATGATATATCTAATTATCAAATCTACGAAATTATTCACCAAATGCTAATGTACAGTACTATTTGTAAACAAAATAAGAATTCTGATCCATAAGTTGCTAAGTTTATCACTTGTGGATTTACTGACCTTCTGAAGGGGTGGTGGGATAATATCATTACTCTCCAACAACAGCATAAAATTTTTCATGCTACCAAAATTATTAAAAATGAGTTAAATCAGGAAAGACAACAGCTTGATGCTGTGTACACCTTAATCCTTGCAATCATTCACCACTTTATTGGCCTTGAAGGAGTTAATAGTGAAAAGTCCATAGAACTTTTACAAAATTTTCGTTACCCCACTCTAAGTCATTTTATGCAAATAACTTGAACTTTTATAGGGATTAATTCATAATTAATAAATAATATAGGGGTAATTTTAAATTTTAGAAGTCAGTTACACCATTCACTTTGACTGCTTGTGATTGGTGGGTTGCACAATGAGAAACTAAAGTGCTTCACACACAATCATAACTCTTTAAGTTATAATGTGTAGCTAAGATATTTTAGGAACATTTTAATCATAATTTAAAAACTAATAAATACTATAACCTAAAGTAGTTAATAAAATTAAAACTATAGGTTAGAAACAAATGACATTTCAGCTTAAATAGAAACTGGTTTAATTGATTAAACTAAAACTAACTAAACAAGACCTAGCTCTAATAATTAATCAGTTGGACTTAAGTAAAGCCCAATAAGATTAAGCCCACCTAAACTTAAGCCCAATTAACTTAATTAAATAAGTAATTTTCATGCTAATTAAATAATAATAAATCAAGGTCAAGTTATAATACAACTATGACATTACACTAAGGTTAGAACAACCACTAATATTCCCAATATAATTAAAAGACTTAAAACCAAGGATTATGACTAATTAGACTAATCCAAAGGTTAAGATTAAAAGCAAAAGAACCTAATCTAATTAGGATAAGATTAGATAACAACAATCATTAACTCACACTAGAATTATAACACCTCTCATTAAAAGGTTTTAAATTAATTAATCTAATCTAAGGGCTAGGATTAGAATCTTAATCCTAAACCAACTTAAACTCTAGACTAACTAAGAGACAATATTAAAAAAACTATATAAACACTGGTTTGGTCGTCCCAATCATTAAACTAAATCTGAGAAGATAGCTGGAGCTAGAAAGGTGGTGGAAGAACAGTTCAGACTTGAACTGGGTTGAAGAAGAGGAAGATTCAAAGCCACAAGCGAGGTAAGTAACTTCAAATAAGTTCTATTTTTTATTTGGATTAGGTGATATGCCACATTCTTTGAATATGACATACCACATTGAATTCAATTCAATAAACAACTGTTTTTCATAAAAATATAAGACTTCTAAAACAATTCCATCCCACGCAAGGTAAGTTATGATTTTGATTGTTATTTTATTTGGGTTAGTTTCGGATTTTAATTTAAATATGAGTTTATGTTGAAGAAAATTAATAATTATGAGTTTTATGAAAATCATGTGAAATTGCTATTTTTGGGCAAACCGGCAGTTTGCCGGTGTGCCGGCTAGCCTGCCGGTTCACCCAGATGGTGTCCAGCAGACCTACCGGTGTGTCGGTAGTCTGCCGGAACCCTGTCGGTTCACCCAGTTTGGATCCAGCAGACCTACCGGTGTGCTGGTAGTTTGCCAGAATTCTGTCGGATACCTTTTAGTGTATTTTGACTTACTGTGTAGGCTACTAGATGGCCATGTGTGCCTGAGACTTTGAAAACAAGCCCCTGCCTAGCCTGCCGGATGGGCAACCAGTGTGCCGGCTAGCCTACCGGTGGCTACCCCTGTTAATTGTGAAAAACCAAGCCTCTGTCTAGGCTGCCGGATGGCCAACCGGTGTGTCGGTCAGCCTTAGACCCTGCACCTAGTTTATTTGGACCTTGTTTAGGCCGCCGGATGGCCAACCGGTGTGCCGGTTATCCTACCGGTCAGCCCAGAGACGTTAAAATTGAATTTGGTCAGACCTGCCTTGGCAACCGGCAGACCAGCCGGCGTGCCGGCAATCCCAGGATGGGTTATTTGAATTGATTTATGTGTTATATTGATTTCTGAGCATATGTTATTGGTAGAATGATGATTATAATTATTTCATGGCTTGAATTGATGATTAATTGAACTGTTTTACAATTGATTATGTTTAAATCATATACAATGCTTACTTAAGTTGAATTGATTATCATGATGACTTATACCATGATGTAAATCTCATATTTTCATATTTAGCCTTATTACACAACTGTACACAAATTACATGTTTAGTTAATGTGGACAATTACTACACATGCACATCATAGTCTGATTGCATTATTGACCATATTCTGGTCATGTGCTTGACCATACCATCATACCTGTACATCAGTTGAAGGTACTGATCAAATTGAGTGTTGTTATGATTCTGATATCATGATATGGTGAGAAGTCCCAGATGGACTGATTTGCATGTGTTGAGGGACTGATCATCCCAATATACCAATTTATTTATGGTGAGGGTGATAATCCCAATATACCCCATTATATTCATCTCGATAAAGGTATCATAATACGTGACGGATGCCGAGTGAAATTCTATTAGTAGATCGGCTAATGTATGGATCACAGAGGAGAAATACACCTAAGTGGCCCCTTGGGATATTCCCTATGGTTGAAAATAACAGAGGCGCTTGTGACCTCTAGGTTGAAGTTCCTAGAAACTATTATGCGCACATAGAATAGTCCAATTTTCATATTATCGTATATATGGGGATGAATTCACTACGGTGGAACATTCTTTGGTATTGGACTTAGATCGGATGTAGGACATACACTAATCGAATGCCAAACAGCATGCATGTTGCACAACATATGTCTTTGCATGGATCACACTTGGTGATCAACCCTTTTTACTTTTTGCATGAGCATACATTGCATTACTTATATTATGATCATGATTGTTTGCATGTTATTTATGTTATATCATTGGGTAGTGGTATTGACCCTATTCCAATTAAAAGTATATTTTAATTGATTTACTTACTAGGCTAAGTGTAGCTGACGCCTTTGCGCAATGTCAGGTAATTTAGTAGAAGAGCATGATGAACCATACCCTTTTTGTGAACATTGCTGGAACATGGAGTGATTTCTACTTAAGAGTTTTACCGTCAAATTTTTTGGTTTCTTTCTTAGATTAGATATGATTTATAGGGTTAGGGATTTGATTTAAACTTGAAAATATGATGTAATTATTTTCGTTTCCGCTGCTATGTCATTAGTTGTTTTGGATGTAATAACTCAGTTAGATTTTGATTTCATTAATGATAATTTCCTTTAAGTTTCATCAATTCATATGATTTGGCTCTATATTAATTACCACTCCCGATCTCGGTTGGGGTGAGAGTCATGATTCAAACATAAGAAGTTCCACATGAATTACCTTAGGTTTGGGTTATGACATTTTAGATAGTACAGAGATGTATTTTTGGCCAAGGTTCTCCAACGATCTGATGCCAATTCTGGACATCGAAAAACCAAATTTGTTGATGGCTTGCCTACTTTCTTTGTCGAAAAGGTTAGAAAGAGATTGAGATATATGCATAATGGTATTTCTATTCAATATAACTCTCATACTTATGGAAGTTTGGTTAGTACCATTGTCCAAGAAGGTTTATCTCTTTGCAATGACATCAAATTGCAAAAACAATTAAAGAAACAAAGATTAACTAGTAATAGAGAAACTGATGACTTTTGTGAGCAATACGCTTACAACACTCAGATTGAGTATCTTAATTCTAGAAAACCTCATAAGAAATACCATATTTTCATCTAAAAGAAACAAAGATTAGCTAGTAATAGAGAAACTGATGACTTTTGTGAGCAATACGCTTACAACACTCAGATTGAGTATCCTAATTTTAGAAAACCTCATAAGAAAGACCATATTTTCATCTAAAAGAAAATATTATTCCAAAAGAAAACCTTTTAAAAATCAACTAGAATCTTCTAGAAAAAACTCTTCTAAAAAATTTAAATCTAAATCTAAAGATCCCAAAAAAGCAAAATGCTTTAAATGCGGAAAAATTGGCCATTATGCTAATAAGTGTAAAGCGAAGTTAAATAATCTTCAAATTGATAAAGATTTAAAACTTCAGTTAAGTAAATTACTACTTAATTCTTCTGATTCTGATCGAAATACAGATCAGTCTGACAACATCCTTTAAGAAATTAACGAGCTATGTTCTTCATCATCTACTCCATCCTCTGGCTCTGATAAATGTCAGTGCTCCGAATTGCAAAGTAAATGTGATCATTTACAAGCAATTATTCAAATGAATGACCTTAGCATAAATGTGCTAACTAGGCAGCAACACTCTACTTGAAGTAATTGATAAAGTTCAAGAACCTCGTATTAAAATTAATGCAATTGATTAAAACTTGCTACAAATTTGCTAAACAGGAATCTCGAATCTCCTATCGAGAATCTCCAAATATTCTTGATATGACTTATAATATGAAAGTAGTATTTAATCGACTTAACACTTCTCAATCTGATCATCGGCAATCTAACATTCTTGATCTCATAAATGAAGTTAATCAATTAAAAATTAAAAAATTCAACAAGAAAAAATGCAATTTGATATTTTTCAATTGCAACATCAACCCCTTCCTAATAAAGGAAAAGATGTTGATTCTTATGTCCTTCCTAATAAAGGTAAAGAAATTGATCCTCAGCATTCTTCAACTAGTAATATTGTTTTAACTCAGGAAATTGATTCTCTCAATAACCCTGATTATTTAATGTTAATGAACCAAATTACCTTTCAGAAATGGTTCATTGCTATAGCTTTGGTCATAAATAAAGAATTTACTTTGACCAATATTACTGCCTTAGTTGACAGTGATGCTGATATGAATTGCATTCAAAAGGGTCTTGCCCCGATTCAATATTTTGAGAAAACCACTCAAGGCCTCACTAATGCTAGTGGCAACAAAATGCAGATTCGATATAAATTTAATGAACTTTATATTTGCAAAGATGGTCTTTGTTTGCCATCTTCCTTCTTATTAATTAAGAATATGTCCTAGCAAGTTATATTGGGAACTCCATTTTTGGCATCCATTATGCCGATTGATCCTAATGGAATTTTGACTACTTTAAATGGTAAGAAAACCATTTTTGAATTTATCACCTTACCTATTAATAAATACATCAATACTCTTAAAAATCACATTTTTTTTAAAGAAAAACAAATTCTTTTTCTTCAAAAGGAAATCTTGTCTTTATCATTGCAAGAAAGGTTACAAAAACTTGGTTTTGCAGTTACAAATTGATTTAATCCAAAATCAATTTCCAATTTCTTCATGAAGTTGTAGTGATATTCCAATGCTTTTTGGAATAGAAAAAGACATATTGTCTTTCTTCCTTATATTGATAATTTTAATGAAAAACAGATCCCTACTAAAGCTAGACCTAGTAAGATGAAAGCTAGCTATCTAGAGCTTTGTAAATCTGAAATTCAAAACCTTTTGGATAAAAACCTTATTTCTAAAAGTCACTCTCCTTGGAGCTGTACTGCCTTTTATGTCAATAAAGCTGCTGAAAAAGAAAGAGGCATTCCCAGACTTGTTATTAATTACAAGCCTCTGAATGATGTTCTTCAATGGATCCGATATCTTATCCCCATTAAAAAAGAATTGAAGGATCGTCTGCAATCTGCGGAATATTTTCTAAATTTGATCTCAAATTTGGTTATTGGCAGATTCAAATTGCTCCTGAAGACAGGTATAAAACTGCTTTCACTGTTCATTTTGATCATTACCAATGGAATGTAATGCCTTTTTGTATCAAGACTGCACCTTCTGAATTTCAGAATATTATGAATGAAATTTTCATTCCTTA
Source organism: Pachysandra terminalis (assembly GCA_031762675.1). Classification (NCBI taxonomy): domain Eukaryota; kingdom Viridiplantae; phylum Streptophyta; class Magnoliopsida; order Buxales; family Buxaceae; genus Pachysandra; species Pachysandra terminalis. The sequence goes on from JAUPMG010000011.1 coordinate 3,984,041, forward strand.
CTCACAATTTTCAATTGTCTACATCGATGATATGTTAATTTTCTCTAATTTTATTGACCAAAATATGAAGCATCTTAATATTTTAAAAGATGTTATCAAAAGCAATGGTTTGTGCTTTCTACACCTAAAATGAAACTTTTTTCAAACCAATGTTGGGTTTCTTGGCCATAACATTTCTAATGGAAAAAATATTCCCATTGATCGAGCTATTGAGTTTGCATCTAAATTTCTTGATGAAGTTAAGGATAAACTCAAATACAAATATTTTCATGGAGCTTAAAGTATATTTCTAATTATTATAAAGATTTTGCTTTTGATACTGCAATCCTTCATTCAAGACTGGAGAAAAATGCCCAAATCAATTATTCTACTCTTAAAAAAGTTCTTTCAATTGTTAAATTCATTTCAAAATTTCAGGATGATTTACTCAATCATAAATTTTTCCTTAGAATTGATTGTAGTTCTGCAAAAGATATTTTGCACAAATATATAAAAAATATTGTTTCTAAACAAATTTTTGTTGGTTAATTGGTAAATCCAATTGTTAAATTTTGATTTTAATATCGAATACATCAAGGATGAATCTAACTTCCTTCCTGATTTTCTAACTCGTGAGTTTTTGTAGGGTATTCAATGAGCAGACAATTTCTTGCCCGATGAGGAAATTATTCTCGAGGGAAAGCAAAACAAAGGCATCGTGCCGCTGGGGAGCAATATTCCCCCTTATCTTCAACTAAAGATCTTATTGATAATCAATCCTCCAAATCTGTGAAAGATGTCCTTGTCACCCCTTCACCAGAGTTCATTCTTAATAAAAAGGTGACTCAGTCCATCATTTGTCTAAATGAAGGAGATGAGCAATGGTTTAATGAACCATGGGAGCTTATGGCTTGATATTTATTTGACCAAAATTTTACTGGTACTGTTGGCAAAACCAGAGGACATTTTGAAGCCATGTTAATGGAACTGACAGAGTGAAAATTTCCCACACCATAGCTAAACCTAATCAAGCTAAAGCTCCATTGCATATAGTAAACGCATTATTCATAAATTTATTTCTCCTTCCGAATGGGGATTAAATCCCAATTTTACCTGAAAACTCTAGGTAGAAAATGTTACTTATAATTACTGGGATTATATCTCAGCTTGGAGCAATAGCTTCTACTACCAGAATGCTATCCATCCCATAAGCATACTTGGTTTATCAAGTTATGCTCCCAGTCAATTAAGGCTATTTATCCAAATTGGATTTTCCAATGGTGGCAGCGAATGGATCTTGATACAGACATTTTGCTGGGGATATTTAAGTAATTTTAGTTATATATATTATCAAACCCTAACGAGCATTCTCTAGAATCTCTACTGCATGCGCCTCTTCTTCAAATCTTGCATTATCTATTGCAGATTCTCTAGAATCTCTACTGCGCGCGTGCGCCTTTTCTTCAGATCTTGCATTCTCTATTGCATCTGCGCCTTTTCTTTAGATCTTCTCAGATTAAACTGATCATTCTCTAATACTTTTTATTAATTTTTTTCTTTTGGAAAATTTTCTTTTATTGGTATGTTTGATTTTTTTTCTTTTCTTTCTTGTTTTGTGGCTTTGGATCTCTGTTAAACTTTGATTGGTGCATACTAAGTTGTTTGTACAAATTCTCAATACATTGACAATTTACATTTGCGAACTCGCTTTCGCTTTGGTTATTTGCATGAACATCTAGACAATTTGCACAAAAACCGAATATACTCTTAGGCTGCGTTTGGCACGGTTTAATTAATTGCTTATTTATAATTTTAACTTGTTAAGGCATAAATACGTTTGGCTACGATGAATTGGTAAGGTCTAACCGGTAAAAGAAGATAGCCCATACGGAGTTGTTGAGGTCATCTTCTCCTTACTAGTTAAGTGGGAAGGTAGTTTCTAAACACTAATAATTCTAATTGTAAAGCTTTTTTTTTTTTTTTTTTGTAAAATTAATTGTAAAGCTTTAAATTCTTATTTAGAATGACATTTTTAATCTCCAAATTTTAAAATAATTTCTATCAATTTGTTTTGATAAGGTATTTAACCCGTATTTACCAAACATCATTTTTTCAAGACAAGCAACTTACTATTACTGCATATAAGTGCACCATTTAGTCACTTATCTAAGAGTGCTTGTACAAAAGCATAGTAAAAGCAAACACAACTTTAACATTGTTAGGATGCACTCATCCTAGTAGAAATGATAATATATATATATATATATATATATATACTACGAAGGGAGGAGATCTCTCAGGCCTTCCCTCCCTCAATTCTAAATTCTCATAATTTTGAATCTTTTATAATAAAAAAGGACTTGAGAACCAATAATCGATTGCCACCTCATATATATATATATATAATATTTATTAAAATCTTTTACAAAATAAAACACATCCCAATAAAACAACTTTATAAAATCTCCAAATCATTCCTTTTTTTTAAGGATCTATACAAAGAAACCCTCAAGCACACGTTTTCAAGTTTAGGTCTTACCTTTTATTTTCCTTCCTCATGTCCTTAGAAACTAACCTTCCTTCTCTCCCAACGTTCTTTCCCTCTTTATTCTCATATCAAGTAAACTTGGGGTAAATCCCCTCACCTCTCTACCATTAGTCTTGCTCGCTGCTCCACATCAATCAAAGTATTCCACAAGGTAAATCCCCTCACCCCTTTTTCTTTTTTTCTTTCCTGCCTTATTTACGTCCCTGTTGTTTCTTTTGTTCTCTGTTATGGGTTCAAGGTTTCCTGTTATTTGTTTTGTTCTCTATTTTCTCTGTTCTCTGTTATATTGTTTACATTTTATAGGGATTTCCGGTGTAAGCATGGTTCTCACTGGATTTCTTTGAGCTTTAGTACCTTCTCCGATACTTTTATTTTGTTTATGTATCGTTGTTTGTATATGAAATTGAATCCTTCTGTTTGACGGTTCTTTAACGGTTAGAGTTCGAAGGTAATGTTCTTTCTTGGATTTCAAATCTTTTTCAGTTGGAGTTCACTGTGGTTTCAACTACTTCCGCTCTTTGAAGGTAATGTTATTTCTTAAATTCAGTATCTTCTCCACCTATTTGTTTCTTCTCTCTCTAAACTGGTTTTATATTGATTGTGTCGATTTACCGATATTAGTTTCTTATTACTTTATGTTTTTTATCTATTCGCTAAAGGTAATGCCTTATCACCCAATGATATTCCTTTGTTTCGATGGTTTGCTTGCTGCGGCACCTTTTTTTTTTACTCTTACAACCTGTTCTGAATTCAATATTTGTAATTCATTATTTTATATTCGATGATATGCATGCAATTCTACTTCAGTCGATTTGATTTGGTCAATCTCTCTTCTCGCTTTTACGTTTCGATTGATTGCTTTGGTATTCCATAAGGTAAATACCCTTTTGTTTGTTTCTGTCTCTCCCCTTTTTTAAATCAATTTTTTTCTCTCCAAAGTTAATTCTACTACTTGCACCTTCACTATTTTTATTGTTATATTTGATGATATGTATGTAGTTCCATTTCACTCGATTTGCTTTGGTCAATCTCTCTTCTCGCTTTACACTTCGATTGATTGCTTTGGTATTCCATAAGGTAATTAAATCTACCTTTATTTGTTTCTGTTTAAGTATTGGTTATACGATTTACGTAATGTGCCATTGTTTATGAGGGTGACTTATTATTGGCGGTTCATTCCCTGACGCTTTCTATCAACGAGTCTGACCTTCATTTTGTCAAGCCAAGTCCATGCAATGCCAGCTGCATCAGGTTTTCTCCGGCAAAGCTCCTGAAGCTTTTTGGTTATGATGTTGTTGTATGTGCATCAAGTTGCAAGGTCCCTGAAGGTATGCTTGCCTATTTCATTAACCCAGTCGCTCCTTCTTTGTATAAATTAAAATGGAAAAAAATATATTTTACTTGAGTACTTAGAATGAGTTATATTTTGGGAAGGATAGAAGAAATAATCCTTTGTAGCAAACACATTGCTTATCTTTTATTATTATATCATATGATGAGGCCGTACATAAGTATGAAAACATCCTTTGTACTATACACACTGCAAATTTTCCATCATTTGATATCTTATGCCTAGAGAATATTTAGGCAACAGATTAACTCTAGTTGATGATCCGACCAATGACATCCATATGCATTGTTGTGAACCATCCATTTGTAAGTACCGAGTTTGACATTAAAATGGAAATGTTTGGTTTAGAACCCTTTGAGAATGTTTGCCAACTGGTTTTCGTTTTGATATTTTTTTTTCAGGATCAGGTGTTTTTTTTTTTCTGGGAAATGGTAAGTGTAATAATATAAAGAAGAGGATGGGGAAAGAATTTACAAGACGAAGAGGACGCTCTCCCATACTGGGAGGGACCAAACAACACAAGATGTAGAGCACCTTAACCACCCAGACCCAAAACCCGCAAGCAGAACCCCGGCTAGGTACACCAAAAAAAAACCACAACAAAGTCATACCCATCAAAACAGGGGACCCCATAGCAAATAAAAAACATTTAACAACCAACAATGTTTCACTGCAGCAAGACAACCCTAAGGCAACAGAACAGCACCACCAAACAGCCAAGCAAGTAGCAGATACATCAGCAGATAGAGAATACTATCCATATTCCTAGATTCCAAGCAACCAAGAGGAAGCAAACTCTGATATGGAGGATTCTGTAGTTGAAGGTTCAGTCAATGATAAATTTAGTGATTAACATGAAAATGATTATTTAAATAATTCCCAGGCCCAAGGATCCTTCTAGAATGGAACAAGATGATCAAGCTGGTGCAAATCTTGAATCAGCTATACATGATTCATAAAAGGGATCGGAGGGAGGTTTTACCATGATTATGTATAAATGAAGAAGGTATATACCCAACTCCTTGATGGAGTAAACACAAGAAGTCAAAAGGCTTCAAATCTCTATAATTCTATAGTTCCAATTCTTATTGTAATCCCATTTTTCTATCAAATTATTGAAATATATCTTACAAAGTAGTTATCTGCACTGTTCTAGGTTTTTACGACCATGATTACCTTATCTTCTTCTAGGTTTTGAAACAATCAGTTCTATTACTTACCATACCTTCTAGCTGCAAATCTGCATTACATGATCAGGCATGCACCTCACCTCAAATGTATTTTTGTAGCCAAGTGAGACATTACATATAACATAATAATAATACCTACAGAGTGTTTGGAAAGAAACCTCTAGAAGATGATTGAGGCACATATCTTGGATGACTACCTTCTTTTTTTCTATGCCATAAGCTGGTTATTTTTTATTTTTTTCCTTTATTTCCAATAAAACCTTATCACTTGTGGTGCCGTCCCTCATTGTTGCTTTCGGCAGTGAGGCTTATTTAGAAGAGTTGCTTTTGATTCTTCTAAATTTGGAGAGAGTTGACTCAGGCCAGCAATGGAGAAACAAGTAGTGGTTTTGTCTTTCCTCGAAATCGCCACCGGCCAATCTGATCACACGTCAATACAATTCTTGAGAGTTACAAGTTGGAACCTTGAAGAATCTATAAGGTTGTTCTATGCTGAAAAATGGAGGTGTTGGAATAAACAATGGAGGTGAAGAAGTAGAAGAAAAAGAAGTACACCTATGGCCAAGTAAAAAGCCTTTATTGGATGTATAGCGGGTTTGTGTTTAAAAAGGTTGGGTCGGGTTTGATCCCATTTACTAGCGGATTGAGAAATCGTGTATCCAAACTAGCCCTGTCAATGGATCAGATCAAGATCGGAATCCGATTCCATTATAGCGGATTTGGTAGGACATTTTCTATCCGAAATCCGATTAAGATCCGAATATGAAAAATCCGATTATAATCGAATCGAATATGGATTTATATAAATCCGATTCGATTATATATTTAAAACCCATGTATTCTTATATTGTATAATGTATCACATGTTATCATTATATGTGATTAGTGTGTCACATAATAGCAAATCTATTCAGTGACATACAATACTTCTATACACTATAGCTACGTGATATCATTTCTAAACAAAACAAAAAACCCTAAGGCTGTGATTGATGTAGAGAATTCAGGGTGGAAATTGGGGTTGAGAATTGGATTTGGGATTGAGAATTTCAATTATGTTGTTTGATGGAGTATAAAGAATTGAATTTAGGATTCTAACCCCAATTCCGTGGAATTCGTTGATAAGGTAAATTGTGATTTATCAATTATCACACGTTTCTTTGTTTTTTATAATTCTCAGCCAAAGAATTACAAGAGTACCACTCTCTCCTCCTTCTCAAATCGATCCTAAAAGAAAATAAAGTCAATTAAAGTAAAAATAAAATAAAATTAAGAAAAAAAATAAAAAGAAAATTAAAAGAAAAAATAAAACAAAAAATTATTTAAAATAAAACAAAATTAAATAGAAAAAGTAAAAAATAACAATAGAAGAAAATAAAATAAAATTAAAGGAAAATTAAAAATAAAAAGAAAATAAAATTATAAATAAAATAAAAGTAAAACAATTAAATAAAAAATTAAATAAACAAAAATAAAAGGAAATAATAAATAGTTAAAATAAAAATAAAATAAATTAAAAATGAAAAACAAAATTGAAATAAAATAAAAGAATAATTAAATTAAATAATAGAACATAAAATAAAATTAAAATTTAATAAAAAATAAAATTATAAATAAAAATTAAAATAAAAAATACAAATACAAATACAAAAAAGAAAAAGAAATTAGAGTTATTTTATTTTAAATTTATTTCTATTATTATAAAATAAAATAAAAAATGAAAATAGAAATGAAAATAAAAAAAATTAAAAAAAATTAAAAAAAAAGAAAGGAAAATAAAATAAATTAAAAGAAAAGAGAAATATAATAAAATACTAAAAATTCAAAATAGAAATAAAAGCAAATAAAAATAAAATAAAATATGGGATAAAATAAATATATTATCATATATTTTTTATTTTCTTTATATTTATATTTATTTTCTTTTATTTTTATTTTTATTTTATTATATTTTCTTTAAAATATATTTATATTATTTTTTATTTTTTGTTTTATTTCTTTTTTTTATGTTTATTTTTAATAATATTATTTTTTATTTTTTGTTTTACCCTTCAACATGTTTTAATAATATCGGTTTCTTTAATTTTTATTTCTATTTTTAATAATTTGGATAGACAACATGTTTGATAAAAATTCTCAGCAACTCAGTTTATCAGTGCTCAATTTTTTTTAAGTCAATCAAACAACATATTTACAATTCTAAGGTTTTCTAATTTAGTTTATTATAATATATAGTTTTAGAATTCTGTCGGCCAATTCCAAATCCTTGCGTCAAACTGACCCTAATTTCATTCTCTCTTTGAGACTTGATATTCAGAATCGTATGAACAATAGAACATGACAGTGGGAGAGATCCAAGCGGAAGAATATAAAATACAAACAAACAAGGGTGGTCTTCTACAGGTAGCTTCATCGCTCCAATCAAATTCCTCCTTTTTTTTTTCTTCTTCTTTACACTTTCCAAAAACCTAAGCTCTTATTTTCTTCTTCAATCGTCCTACTCATATCTCATCTTCTTCTACACTACTTGAAAACCTAATCTATTATTTTCTATGTCGATTCAACCCAAACTTATTGTTTTTCTTCAATAGCCTCAACTACGAAAACACCAACTCTAGATTGTTCTTCTTTATCAACCGAAATTATCAAAACCCCTGTTTCATCTTCTCCATTATTCAAATCTGTTTTCAATTTTTAATTTCAATTGATCAGTTGCAGATTGAGCGACTCAAGAATGGCCATTGTTGGGATTGTCCATCCTTAGCAATCGAATCGGATTTCGGATTCGGATATTGGATTCTAATCGAATTCGGATCTATAAAAAATCTTAACAAACTGATTCGGATTTAGCGAAATCTGCTTCGAATCCGATCCATTTACAGGCCTAAAACCCACCATGTTAATAAACTAATTAAAGAATATAATTCATTTTATAAAATGATTTAATCATTAATAAACTTTTATCCTAAAGAAACCTATTTGAACTAGAGACGACATCGCAGCTTGGCTTCTCACGTCTCTTCTTATTATTTGCCAAAATGAACCAACTCGATTTGGTTTGGACCGGTTGTTTTAAACCCATAAATAATGACAAACTCAACCGACTCCACAATCCATTAACCCAATCCTAAATTCAAACTAATTTGTAATTTAAGTTGTGAAGATATGTGAGTGACAAGTAAGTTTTTGATCTTCTGCTTGAGATCTGGTATTGTTAATTATTAATTTCCACATCTTTATAAGATATAACAAATTTATTGGAAAAGGTGGTGGACACTTCTCAGTCTCTTTTCAATTTTTTCCAAAACAAATCGACCCGATTTGATTTGATCCGGTTGTTATAAACCAATAATCAACTGAACCAACTCCAATTCTTTATATCCGTGCATTGCACGGGTTTCCACTAGTATATATATACAATTCTTTATATCCGTGCATTGCACGGGTTTCCACTAGAATATATATATATATATATATATACAAATCTTTAGATCCGTGCATTAAACGGTTTCCGCTAGTATATATATATAAATTTAGGATTTTTTTTTAAACTGTAGTGTATGCACAAGTCTAGATTTGTGTTTCTATGAGTTGAAACAAAGTTGGTAAGGTGTGTGGTTACTTTTTGAAAGTTTGAACGTTTGAGTGATAAGTAGTTGCTGTAGGAAAAGTCTAGCATTCCTAAATTGCCCTTCTCTCTTTTAAACGAATGATTTTAAGTGGGGTTTTGTAAAGTTGATTTTACAATAATGCCCTTAATGATTTGTGCATATTGTTTTAGACGATTTCAACATCTTACTTCTTTCTTTCACTAAAACTGCGTAAGGTGAAAAAAAAACATGGAGGCAAAGCAGCTCACTTGAAGCAAAAAACTAAATTTAGGTTGAAGGCAAAGTAGGTCCATTCCTGGGCTGAAGGCAAAGCAGCCCACTTGAAGCAAAAAACGAAGTTGCGTTGAAGGCAAAGGAGTTCCATTTGTGCTCGGGTAGGTATTGTCCATATATGATTCTTAACTCAGTAGGTCTTTGATTCTCTCTAGTCATATCTGAATTTTTTGTCAAATTTACATATTCAGATATCCTTAAATTGTTTATTCTTTTTTTAAGGACCCTTAAATTATACAAATCTTTTTCTTTTTCTTGAACACAATTAAGTACTAATGAATTTGTTGGTGATGTGGGAATGAATCCAGTAATAAATGTTTTCCAATCTAGTAAGAGCATTGCTTTTTTACATTCCAGACAAAGAACCATCCCTGGGTTCAAGGATTTTAAATACTACTTTCCTGCTCTAAAACAAACCCCATTTTTTTTTTTTTTGGATTAGATGGGTCATATGGACGTCCAACCAGTAATACCAAGAAATTTAAAATTTAGTCTTAGGCAAATCTAACAACATTTCTTTCAACCATGGCTTCAACCCTAGAACACATAGGTCTATGGTTGAGGTTAAATTGCCTTAAGAGGATAAATGATTCTATATATAAGCCAAAAAAGTAGCAAATATGATGATGTACAATCTTTGTTTGCTCAGACTGCAAATTCAAATCTAAACAATTAATCCAAACTCGAAATTCAAATCGAACCAGTTATTACTATAAATTCAAATCCAACCTTCAAATGTCTAGTGGTATTAATCTTAGAAAGTCATTGTGCAGGCTTTTTTTGTTCAGATTTGTAGCAGTCAGAGATGATGTGTGACGATGAAATTTTCTTTCCTTTACTGTATACCCATGATTCTATAGACATGCTTACAAGCGGATAATTTGGCCTTTATCCTAAAGACTAAGTACAAATGAACATCTTCTTTATTCTTTCATTCAAATTGGAATCCCTAATTCTTGTTTAATTCCTAACTTCTGTTGAATCCTTAATTTTGAATTCTTCTTATTTATTTGAATTACTCTTATTGCACAAGAATGCAATAATTTATTTAATTATTGTGCTTTTGTTCTTTGAATCTTTAAAGTTTTTTGTTTAAATTCCTTAGAGTATTATCCAAATTTGGAGCTCTCTTATTGGTACTAATACTGAAGGTCACGTACTTCGATGCACACGAATCCGGATTTGTAGCGAAAGATCTCTATCGAACCAAAAAATGTCCCACATCAGAATATATGATTACTAGAACCACATACAATGTACCCATACTCAAGCGACCAGATCTTTGTATGAGAATCTAAGTAGCAAAACCATATCTCAAGGAAGAAAAAGAGATAAAGAGAGAAGAGAGATTCCCTAGATTGGAATTCACCAAAACGTGGAGTGTAATTTCTGAGAGGGAGGAGGAGTCCCCTAAACAGGAGACTCAACTCAACTTTATCTTGGACTCTCTCCTAATCTCATTAGGAGATGGGGTCCAAGTCTCACTTGGTCTCACACCAAGCATGGGCGTCCCATTCATTAAGTGGGTACCTAGGTCGGCCCAAACAGGTCGGGGCAATCGGGTTGACCCATCACATAAATCCAATATCTCTTATTCGTCCATAGTGGGCACTAAGCGTGCATCTCACTCATGTACATCTTATCTTCCTATCATGGATGCTCATCATACAGATTGTTAAGCGTGCGACCGACGAGCACAAAGTTACTGGTGAGAGACTTCATATCAAGTTCCATAAAACTGACATGGAGATATACTCTTAAAAGTTTCGCCTATGCCCCAAAACTGATTTGGCCACATTGGATTGAGTATTTCTAATCCCTCATGAGCACAAGCTCATATCTCTATACTCAACCACTGGATCCATATTAATGTGCTTATTTAAAACAATTCATATAGTCTACATATATAATAGATACATAGAAGTAAGATGTGAAACATCAAAATGATAATTTTAAAACATGAGCACATATCTCTTTGAATTGTATCTTTCTAAATGTGATGTCAAATAGTCTTCCCTAAGCCTCATGTCATTTAACTTTCACCTAACTACTTTCCTAGACAAACTCCCGTCAGATTGTATGATGCATGGCCATAGGAAAGTAAGCTAGAGTAGCGATCATCAGATCTAACTTCACGACATGATCAAAGGTGAAGGGTATAAGTTGATCCACTCTAGGATCATCTTGATCTCACACAACAATGAAATAGGGACCCGGACACTTGCTCTCAAAGGAAATGCTACTAATAGCACATGTGGTATGCAACACATGCTACAGTGGAGCTCTGGGCCCAACTAAGAGTATGTCAACCTCCAACATTGTACGGATCTTGGTCTAGTTGCAATCCGTGAGCCTAACTTGAGCTCCTTAATCCAATTAGCAACTCTCAGTCGCCTTGATTAAGGTCTCACATTCGGCTTGATCAGGTAGTATTCGATTCCTTAGGGAATCTCATCTTGGTTCTCCCAGGGCGACATATAAATCATATAGTTCTCTAAATGCCCCCGATGACACAAGTCCTCTTAATGTCTCATCCTGCTCGCAATGCGTGCGTCAGGGTTGGTCACTGTGTGAGAAGTTAACCACTAGCCTGGTGACATATCGTATCCATATCCTCGTAATGTGGAGGTAATGTGTGTGTAAAATGTGCACGTAATACATAATTTCACACCTTATGAAAAGATAAACTCTATTAAATTCTCACACATGAAATATAATGTAATATGAGATGTCTACATAACAAATATAAATAAAAACTGTACCACCTAATACAAATCACAATCTATGTAATCCCATCTCTCGGATATTAAAAGCTTGTCTAACTATAGGTTTAGTCATGGGATCAATTGTCATATGATGAGTAGGGACACGTCTCCATGTGAAACTCTGTCTTTGATGTAATGATAGCGAATGTTGATGTGCTTCGTCTTGCCATGGTATTTGGGGTCCTTGGCGTAGGCCAATACTGCCATGATATCAATATAGATGGTGATCAGCCCTACACTAACTCTGAAGACTCCAAGATCTTGTAAGAGCCACCTCAACCATATGGCCTCCTGGACGGCTGCACAACAAGCTATGCACTCTGACTCCATAGTGGACAATGCGATGCAGCCTTGATTCTTGCTACTCTAAGAGATGGCCCCGTCACTTAGCAAGAATGTGTATCTCGATGTCGATTCTCAGTCGTCTAAATCACATACCCAGTCCGCATCACAGTAGCCTCGTAGCTGCAAATCTACTCACTGGAAGCAAAGCATGTCATCTGATGTCCCACATTGGTATCTAAGAATACATTTCACTGCCTTCCAAGAAGTCTGTCCTGGGTTACTTTGGTAACGGCTAACCAAGTCAACCGCGAAACTAATATCATGTTGCGTACGTATAATAGTGTACACCAGACTACCTATAGCACTAGCATAGGGAATACGAGCTATATATTCCTTTTCTTCCTTTGTCTCTGGACAAAGACCAAGATTCAATGAAGCACCTTTCTCGACAGGAGTGTCAATGGTTTGGCATCGTGTATTTTGAAATGCTCAAGTACCTTCCTTATGTAACTCCTGGGAAAAGCGCAAAAGTCTCTTAGCGCAATTCTTGTGAATTTTACCCCAAGCTCGTAATCTGCCTCACTCATATCCTTCATCCCAAAACTGAAGGAAAGCCATTCTTTAGTGGCGATAATCATCTCCCTGTTATTCACCGCTATCAAAATGTCATCGACGTACAACGAAAAGATAAGAAAACTCACACCATGGTGTCAAACATACACACAGTGGTCTTCTTCTATCATCGTGAAGCCAAACTCTCTAATGGCTCGATGGAATCAAAGATACCACTGTCTGGATGACTGCTTCAGGCCGTACAAGGAGCGTTTTAGTCTGCATACTCTAATAAAAGAAGCTTGAATGTTGACAGTGAGAGGAAGAAAAGCTATTTTCTGAGAAATCATCAAGACAGGTAGGTCCTTTGAGTTTCTCTCTTAGCATTATCCTTGGTATGGATTTATGTATTTTAATGATTTGTTAAATGACATAGATGAATGAAAATGAATATATATTGTATGATAGTGTGAAGGATGTAAATATGAATGATAGTGGATGGGAATGAGTTCTGTACATGTGTTCTTGTGTGGTGGAATCTATATCTAACATGGTGAGGGAATGAATACCTAACTTCCTATTTTAGGATGAGCATAATTATCTATGAGTTAATTGTGTGTGTTGAGCATCATAGGTATTTTTAGATTAAAATTGATACATGTGATGTGTTGGGAGCATAAACTCTCGGCAATGGGTGATTTTTGGGTTTCGTGGCATACCCCTTGGTCTGCCGACAAGTCCACCGAAAATGTCAGAGCAGGGTTCAGTATGCCCCTCGGCAAACCAAACTCCCACCCGAAGTTGGTTCTGAGTTCTGGGGTTATTGGTCAATCTACTGATGTGAGCTCGGCAAACCGAAAGGTCTGCCGAAGCTCTGTGAAATGTTAGGATACAACTGTGATCCCCTTGATTGAAGGCTAGATTATTCCCTTGATTGAAGGCTTGATTGCTGATTTATTTCGTTATTTGCTTTGATATGCATCTTTCTTTATATTAGCGAGTTTCCTTAATTGCTTAGAGTAGTATCTTTCTTTATATTAGCTAGTTTCCTTAATTGCTTGGAGTAGCATCTATAAATATTTGTAATCTCTCTTTGTGAGGGACTGAAGAAATTAATAAACCATTAAGTTGGAATTGGAGGATCGATCCCCTCGAAGTGATCATTTCATATTCTTCTTTACTCGTTCTTCTCTGTTTTTTGCATTGATAGAACTGTGGTTCTATCAAGTTGGTATCAAAGCAGTTGATTCTACGTGGCCGCCGTGTTGATTTTCTTGCTGCAACGTTTCTGCCGCTGCCATTTTCATTGCAGATCATTTGAGTTTCCACCAGAGAACCAGACTTTTACGTCATTGTTGGACGGACTGTGAGCTTCCAATCTGCTGCTCATTATCGAGAAGTTATTCTGTGCTGCTGCCATTCTGTTGCTGTTGTCGTCATCCCTTCTGCTGTTGTTATTGTGTTGCCGTTCACGGACTGCCATAATCCCTTTCATTGCCATTGCCAGTCCATTGCTTTTGCCGTTTTGATTCTATCAAATTCTTCCCGAACAAGAAGACCCCAAAAGGTCACATTGTTCTTCTTTGCTGTTGCCGTTGTGATTCTACCAAGTTCTTCCCGAACAAATAGACCCAAAAGGTCACATTGTTCCTCCCGAACAAGAAGACCCGTCCGTTGCTGTTGTCGTCTTTTTCGTTGCTGCATAACAGTTCACATCTTTTTTCCCCAACGAGAAGACCCAAAAGGCAAAAGGTCTGATAAGGTGTGTGTGTCACACACACCAAACCGATTGATTCTCCTTTAAAAGAAGAAACAAAAAGGGGTTTTTGACAAGGTGTGTGTCAAACATACAACACTTATTGTGATTCCCTTATCAATCAAAGCATCAAGGAAGAAGACCCCAAAGAGTTTTGATACGGTGTGTCACACCATAGTCATTTGCTTCTCCTGCCAAACAAAAAAACCAAAAAAAAAAAATGATGGTTACAAACGCTGAAGTGAATGAGAAGCTGGACTCCATTGCTCCAAGGATTGAGCGCATAGTGTTTAAACTCGGAAATCGGCTCGGGATCGGTCGAGATGGACCGGCTGCATTTAATTTAAAAAAAAAAAAAACCTTGGATCGTTCTGATCCCGAGTTGGATCGCCGAGTCGGAACGATCCAGATGCTTTGGGTTTTTCTCGGTTCGGAACCAACTCGGGATCGGACGATCCCTTACACCATGATCTCGGGATCGGACGATCCCTTACATCATGATTGAGCGATCCACAGAACGATTCATAAATGAAGTTGCTGAACAACAAAAAAAAATCGATAAAGCAACTGGTTGACGATAATGCCAAGATAATTGAACTCTTAACAAGTTTCAATGAAAAATTTCAGTCACCAAGTGCTCTCCCAAAGTCACAATTATCACCGGTACCAAGGTGAAACCACATTAAAGCTTCTTCAAGTCTCCACTTTGCTCAACACAAAGTTGTTCCTCCACGTGACGTGAACCCCCATGAACAAGGTAGAGCCTCCGGAACTCTACGAGGTACTCATAATCAACAATCTCTAGATCAGGATATACGTGGAAGTGTAGGATACAGAGATCGAGATCAAGAACTTCCTCGTATGAAAATTAACTTTCCTTATTGGGAAGAGTGATCCTGCAAGTTGGATATCACGAGCCAAGAGATATTTTCGCTTCTATCATACAAATGAGGAGTGGAAGGTGGAGATCGCTTCCATCCACCTAAATGGCGATGTTGTTAAGTGGTACGAATCAAACCATGGTGTGCCTACTTGGGTGAATTTGTTGTAGGCTTGATGGCGTGCTTCGGTCCTCCGGGATATCAGGATGTTCATGGTGAACTTTCTAAGATTCGCCAAACATCTACTGTCCTAGATTATCAAAGTCGGTTCGAACGACTCTCTAATCAAGCAAGGGAATGGTCCGAGCCTCAACTGGTGGGAACCTTTATCAAAGGTTTGCGACCAGAAATTCGTCGAGATCTAAAGAAGTATAAACTGCGTACAATGACTGCAGCAATTTCTTTTGCCCGTTTGCAAGAGGAAAGGCTTAGTTAGGACAATCGTTGTTATACCAAAGGCTTAACCAATTGGTCATTGGAATTACCTCGGGAAGGCTCTGCTAGTAAAGCAATCCACAACCCCATGTTAAGCGCCTTACGCAAGATGAGCTAAAGGAATGAACAACAAAAGGATTATGTTGGCATTGTGATGAAAGTGGCAAAAGGGTCATCGTTGTAAGCAAAAACGACTTTTTATGATTGAGCCTGTCGAAGATTTTGACGACTTGGTCGATAATAATGACGAGTCAGTTCATGAAGATGCTGAGGAGGAAAGTAGTGATGATGTTGTGGCTATTTCAGTGCATGCTTTAGCTGGTTACTCCACACCACAGACTATGGGAGTCAAAGGACATATCAAACACCAACCAGTGTGATTTTGATTGACTTGGGAAGTACTAACAATTTCCTAGATATTCAAATGGCTAAGCGGCTTTCTTGTCCAGTTGAGCAATCAGAAAAATTTGAAGTTAAGGTAGTAGATGACAGATCCTTAACAAGTACATGAACATGTTCTAATGTAAGAATCTCCATACAAGGTCAGGATCTGATAACAGATTTGTTCTTGTTACCCTTGGATGGGTGTGACCTAGTGTTGGGAACCCAATGGCTTTGTACATTGGGAGATATTACTTGAAATTTTTTAAAGCTCATCATGCAATTCTCATTAAATAGGAAAAGAATGACTATTAAAGGCAAGCAAGGTGGTAGCGTCACTACAGTTAGTAATCATCGCATGGAACGGATACTACGAAAGGAACCTGAAGTTTTTTTGGTTCAATTAAGAAGCCTTGAGAACTTTAAGATTTCCTTAGTATAAATTGACACTTTGGAGCTTATATTATCAGAGTTTTCAGAAGGTGAAAGGACTGCCTCCTCGTCGTTGTCATGACCACCGTATCCCATTGCTTTCTGGAAGTGCACCTGCAAATGTTAGACCTTACCGCTACCCATACGTTCAAAAGACCGAGATTGAGAAGATCGTTCATGAAATGCTAGATTTGGGTATTATTCGGCCTAGCGTTAGTCCATATTCTTTGCCAGTTTTGTTGGTATGAAAGAAAGATGGATCTTGGCGGATGTGTGTTGATTACAGGGTATTGAACTGTATAATGGTTAAAGATAAGTACCCCATTCCAGTTGTTGATGAGCTCCTCGATGAATTAGGTGGAGCACAATATTTCTCAAAGCTAGACTTGCGTTCTGGATACCACCAAATTCGAATGCACGGGGATGATGTAAAAAAAAGCTTTCAGGACTCATGATGGCCACTATGAATTTTTGGTGATACCGTTTGGATTAACAAATGCACCATCCACTTTATAGAGCATAATGAATGACATCTTTCTACCTTATTTGCGAAAGTTCATTTTGGTATTCTTTGATGATATTTTGATATTTAACTCATCTTGGGAAGATCATTTACACCATCTTTGAGTAACTCTCAATCTCCTACGCAAACATTGTTTGTTTGTTGAGAGGTCCAGATGCAATTTTGGTGAACCAAAAGTAGAATACCTTGGTCACATTATTTCTAAAGAAGGCGTGGTTGCAGACCCCTTAAAGGTCAAGGCTATGGTTGAGTGGCCCACACCAAAAAAAATTAGGGCACTAAGGGGTTTTCTAGGACTGACGGGTTACTACCAAAAGTTCGTAAAAGATTATGGCAACATCACTGCGCCTTTAACAGCCTTGCTACAAAAGGATGCTTTCAGATGGAACCTTGAAGCCAATAAGTCCTTTGAGATGTTGATGAAGGCTATGTTAACTACACCAGTTTTTGGCTTACCAGATTTCAACAAGAAGTTTGTAATTGAATGTGATGCATCCGATGTGGGAATTGGTGGAGTACTAATGTAAGAAGGTCGACCTCTTGCTTTCACTAGTAAGACATTATGTCAAAGGCATAAGGAGATGTCTGTGTATGATAAAGAGATGATGGCAATAGTCCATGCAGTCATAAAATGGAGACCCTATCTCATTGGCCGTCATTTTCAAATACGGACAGACCACAAGAGCTCAAAGTACATTTTGGAACAACGAATTGTTACTGAGAAACAACAAGAGTGGGTTTCAAAGTTAATGGGATATAACTTTGATGTCATTTACAAAAAAGGAACTGAGAATGTGGTGGCAGATGCGTTGTCTCGTATTCCTGAACAAGTAGAGCTGATAGCTATACCCATGCCATTGTGGAAAGACCTTGAAGTAATTAAGAAGGAGTGGGTGGATAAAAACACAATACCTCATTCAAAAGTTACAACAAGATCCAGATGCAATTCCTCACTACAAATGGTATGTCGAGGAACTCAGGTACAAGGGACGATTGGTGTTAACCAACTCTATTCAAAAACTGATTATCACGAGAGAGTTCCATGCATCACCATCAGCAGGTCACTCAGGCTACGTTCGCACATATAAGCGTATATCATGAGTTTTTTATTGGAAAGGAATGCAAAAAGAGATAAAGCGCTTTGTTAAAGAATGTGAAGTCTGTCAGAGAAACAAAGGTGAAACAATAGCCAAGCTGGACCTCCTCCAACCCTTACTAATTCCGTCACAAGTATGGTTAGATATGTCCATGGACTTTATAGAAGGGTTACCAACCTCGCAAGGCAAACATGCAATATTTGTAGTGGTGGATCGTCTTACGAAGTACGCTCACCTTTGTCCTTTGTCCCACCCTTATACAGCTTCTACGGTGGCTCAGCTTTTTATTGAAAATATTTTCAAATTGCATGGAATGCCAACATCTATTGTGAGTGATCTAGACCCTACGTTTAAAACCAAATTTTGGACAGAATTGTTTCGATTGCAAGGAACTCAATTGAATATGAGTACTTCTTACCACCCTCAAACTGATGGGCAAACTGAGGTTGTCAATTGATGCTTGGAAAACTATCTTCGGTGTTTTACCAGTGATAGGCCAAAAGAGTGGGTTCGATGGCTTCCTTGGGCAGAGTAGTGGTACAACACCACCTATCATTTAGCTACAAATACCACACCATTTGAGGCTGTCTATGGACGCACACCACCTCTTATAACCACACACTCCCATGGGTTTTCCAATGTGCATCAGGTGGATCGTGATCTGCATGATAGAGATCATATTCTGCAACTTCTTAAAAATAATTTACAAGCTGCCCAGGCATGTATGAAGCAACAAGCTGATAAGCATAGGAGTGAACGAGAATTTGAAGTAGGTGATTGGATTTTTCTTTGGCTACAACCTTACAAGCAAGTTTCTATAAATGTGCATGCAACAGCAAAGCTTTCACCACGATTTTACGGGCCTTATAAAGTGCTTGAGCGTATCGGTCATGTTGCATACCGACTTGATTTACCATCGGGATCTAAGATACATCCAGTTTTTCATGTTTCGCGTCTGAAGAAGAAGCTGGGAGACCATATCTTGTCCCAAAATCACTTACCGGAGATCTCTGCCAATGGAGAGACCAAATTTCAGCCACAGGCAATTTTAGATCGAAGATTCGTCAAACGTAACAACCATGCAATTATGGAAGTCCTTGTTCAATGGACCAATTTTTCAAGCGAAGATGCTACGTGGGAACCGTTTCAGTCCTTGCAAGAGAAGTTCCCAGAGTTCATTGCAGCTCAATTTTGAGGACAAGGTTGGAATTAAGGGAGGGGAAATGTTAGGATACAATTGTGATACCCTTGATTGAAGGCTAGATTATTCCCTTGATTGAAGGCTTGATTGCTGATTTATTTCTTTATTTGCTTTGATATGTATCTTTCTTTATATTAGCTAGTTTCCTTAATTGCTTAGAGTAGCTTCTATAAATACTTGTAATCCCTCTTTGTGAGAAATTGAAGAAATTAATAAACCATTAAGTTGGAATTGGAGGATTGATCCCCTCGAAGTGATCATTTCATCTTCTTCTTTACTTGTTCTTCACTGTGGTTATATCATGAAATTTCTGGGAGGCTTCTGGTTGGTCAACCGAAGCCAGGTTGGTTAACTGAAAGGTTTGCCGAGACCTTTGGCACACACCTCGGTTAGGGGGTTGGCAAACCGAGAACCCCAAATGTGGTTCAATGGTTGTGATTCCCTCTACACTTCCACTAGTAATCCTTAAAGGCTCTTCAGTCAATTTCTCAGACTATTTTACCAATTTTCCACCAGAAGTTTCTTTAGTGTTATAGACCTCAGGCAAGGGGGTTAAACAAATCTCTTTTTTGGTGTATTACAATTCTGAGAGTCAACAGACATAAAAGAAGCTCATTTTTTTTTTATATTTATAATTAAAAAAATTTCATTAAAAAATCGAAAGAGGCAAAGGAATACAAGACAAATATCTAGGGGTGATCCGCAAGAAAGAAGAAACAAGAAAATACAGCAATATACAGAAGGTCTTTTTTTTTTTTTTTGAAAATTAGCAAAATTTCATTAAAAATTTAAGTGGAAGGAATACAAGACAGATCAGCAGAGGTGATCCAAACGAAAGAAGAAAAAGGAAAATACAGCATTATAAAGAGGACTATGATGTCCCAATATCTTCTTGTCATATCTCTCCACACTTCCTCTTTTTTTTTAAAAAAAAAAAGAGATCCTTTAATAAATATAATTGTTCAGACGGAACCTTCTACCGGAGATTAACAGTTGATACACAGTCCAAGCCGTTAATTCCTTTCTATTCATTATTCAAATCAAATGACTGGACCGGATAGTTAAAACGAGTGTTCTGGT
>JAUPMG010000011.1:4022767-4052067 GCA_031762675.1 Pachysandra terminalis
TGGAACTTCTTTGAGATCTTCTAAGGTATATTGGGCTTGAGTTTTGAGCTTTGATCTTC
The DNA here is from genome assembly GCA_031762675.1 of Pachysandra terminalis. Taxonomy (NCBI): domain Eukaryota; kingdom Viridiplantae; phylum Streptophyta; class Magnoliopsida; order Buxales; family Buxaceae; genus Pachysandra; species Pachysandra terminalis. Next base: position 4,022,827 of record JAUPMG010000011.1, read on the forward strand.
TCCTCTTTAGGACTTTGACGCTTGATCCATTTAAGGCTTTATCTAACTCTTCTTAGTCCATATTCTCACTAACATCACAAATCCTGCAAAACATAAAAAATGCATTAATTCATCTATTTAAAGCATAACTCAAGGACTAATAAGCATGAATAATAAGTCTAAAAGTGCAAGTGTTAGACACCTAACACTTGGAATGATTAAACTTAGAAAACTCAAGTTTTTATGGAAAAACAATTTATGCTTGAGTTGAATTCAATGTGCTATGTCATATTCAAAAGAATATGGCAGATCACCTAATCCAAATAAAAAATATAAGATAATCGAATCTACTTACCTTGCTCAACGCTTTGGATCTTCCTTTTCTTCGGCTCAGTTCAGATTTGAACTGTTCTTCCCCACTTTAACTCCAGCTATCAACCCGGATTTAGTTTAATGGTTTGGATGACCAAACCAGTGCTTATATAGTTTTTAATTTTGTCTCCTAGTTGTTCTAGAGTTAAAGTTAGTTTAAGATTAAGTTTTGGTTTATAGCCATTAGATTAGATTACTTAAATTCTAGTGCAAAGAACTGGAGGTCCTAAGTTCAAGTCCCCGGATTATCTGATATAAGGCTCTTGTGGGGTAGTATGGATCTTCTGTAATGAACGCTGGTGATATCCAACGTGATGTCAAATACATCTGAAGACGAAATGGTAATTTCACTCTGAGATGCTGTACTTTGTGAGCCCTTTGTTGTAATTGGTATATCACGCTGGATATCATTGGATATCACGGGGCTCATAACAGAGGATCTGCGTCCCTTGTGGGTGGGGTCATGTATCCCGGGTTTTACTCTATCCCCACAAAGTGGGGTCGGGGCCAACCAATTGCTCCCTTTTTCCTTGCAAATACTCATGAATGCTCGTGGAGTTATGGGTTCCGAATCTGAAATTGACGAAGTACTGGCCGGACCCCAACGAGACACCAGAGACAGAGGAAACCGTTAAATCCTTTCGGCTCTGCATTTCTGAAAAGAGGAGATTTACGATGAGAAACAAGAGAAAGAGCGTGTGAAGGAGAAGCAAAACTCGTTTTATGAAGCAATCCTAGTTTCAGCGCTGCAGAAATCTGTGAAGGAGGAGAAAAACGAGAGAGAGACAAGTAAAGCGCATGGGAGAGGAAACAATAACCAAAAGGGAGATAGAGATGAGAAAATGGGAGGAGAAAAACGAGAGAGACAAAGAAAGCGCATGGGAGAGGAAACAATAACCAAAGGGGAGATAGAGATGAGAAGATCAGTGGATGCTTTCGAGTGTGATATTATATCAATTGGTTTTATCCAGTTACGGTCATTCCACACGGAATGAAAAAGAAGGGACGCGGATCTTCTTGTATGAGCCCGTGATATGTGACCATTTTGCCCTCGAGTGTATTTCACATCTCCCGCCCCATATCACGGGACTCATAACAGAGGATCCGCACTCAAAAAGAAGAGGGCACGTTTCTCGATTAATGTTGTATGAGGGAGGAGTATTTGTGGAAGATTAAAATATATTATCTTTGCTGGCATTGATATAGGATTGAATTCAAAAATAAATTATAAATTAGGAGTGAACATGGTTTCAAGGATCGAATCGATCCGGTATGAATCAATCGGTCTGTATCGGGATCGGCCAGAATTGATCTGATTCCAAGCCACGTTATAATTATTGTATCAAATGGTTTTTGATTGGACCGGTCCAGTAGATACCTATTCGAACCAATTCAAGAGGATTCGCGACATGTCAAGCGCCGGTGACTGAATCAGACCGATCTAAAGTTTTTTTTTTTGTTTAATTTATAAAACCAATAATTTAACAAGTATATGCTTGGACCGATCTGATATCGGTTAGATCGGCTGATATCATCGTTCCGTATAGGGATCAGGGATCCAAGATCCTGAGACTTAAAACCAGAGAGTGAAAAGAGGATTAGTCTCTTATGTGTAAATTTTCCCTTTTTTTAAGAGAAGAATTTATGACGACAAAGGTTCATTGAAGGAATCTGATCCATTTTCCGAGTTTTTTCAGTTCCTGTCTATAGCAAACTAGCACCTGAACATAGTATCACCCTTTCCTTTTTTTTTTCTTCCAAAAAATTAAATCGTCCACTTGGATTTTTCCATGTGTTGTGATTTGATTTAACCGGTCATGGAATTCCATGACAAGATTTTAAAGTCTCGAGATCAGGATCGCCCGATCCCGATCCCGATCCGGAACCGGCCGGTCCAGATCTTGTATAAAAATGGATCGTCCAATTTTTTCCTTTTATAAAAAATTTGGATCTGCCGGACGGGTCGTCAGACCGGTCACAGGACAGATGGTACCGATCGGTATCAAATCGATCTAGATTGATACCCGTCTAGACCGTTCAATTTATAAATTAAAAAACAAAAAACAAAAAAACATCAAGCCGATTGTACCAGTTACTGGATCAATAGCCAGTCCGTATCGGTATCAATTATATCGGTCATGGCCAAATCGGTCCGATCGTTAAAACCTCGTCTATGGTTCAATTAGTGATTGGATCATAATCCCTTCAAATTTGTAGAGGACTAACTCCATCTTGAATCTTGATTGATATAAAAGTAGTTATAGCATCTCATATTTTCAATTTGGAAGGCTAACACTAATAAAGGTAAAGGTCAGAAATGAATGTTTATGTCTATAATTAAGGATATAAATGTCTTTTTATATATCTAAGCACTCTTAGATGATGTTAAAATGAAAAGTTAACAGAAAGAGTGTCTCTACAATACACTACAAAATCTAAAAAATGGATATAAGTGGCGTTTCAGAAAACATAGGGGTATTTAGTGAGCGGGTGTAAGTGGAGTTAACCTTAAAAGATTGAAATTTAAATAAAGTATGAAATTACAATCAGACCTTAATTCTCGTTTTTCGGTTTAGACTGAACCGATTGGTGTGTGATGACACACCTATGTGGTGGGTGTGATGTAAAACACAAGGGCAAAATTACAATTTTTCTCTCATAGCACTTCACTTCTGTTTTTTTTTTTTTTCCTTCTTAACCTCGGGTGTTCCACACCCACATTAGTGCGCGGGAGCATTAAAGATAAACCCCTTGCCTCGAGTGTTTCTAGTGGAATTCGATGTCAGTGAGCAGCTATTATTGAGGAATCTGATCCATTTAGAGATCAAATTAGACTTTGCTTGACACTTCCATCACCCACTAATCAAATTGCTACTACTTAAATGCGAAAGTGAAACAGTTTTCTTTGGGTGACGCTATTTCCAGGCACCAGTTTGCTAGAGACAAAATCTGAAATCAATGTCCCGTTTTAGACACCAAACGTCAAGTGAGAGTGTCAAATTTGAAAATAACTTATAGTACAAAGCGCTTATAAAACGTCTGTACATATATTATATATTTACATACAAATTATAATTCATGTATAAAAATATTTCAATTTCAATTTTTATGCTTAATCATGTGACACATATACAACAAAAGATAATAATACAAAAAAATATCTCAATTTAACTTTATTTTTAGTATAAAACAGATTTACTTATATATTTTCAAAAAAAAAATACTCCAACAAATTACAAGCAAACCCCTTCATTTCTACAGTTTTTTTTTTATATTTTCAAAAAAAAAATCCAACAAATTACAAGCAAATTCCTTCATTTCTACAGTATTACTCTATTCTGCATACTATAAAACAGGTTTATTTTATATTTTTATAAAACCTTCAAAAATTACAAAAAAAAAAAAAAAAAACCATTATTTTTACAATTTAACTCCGATCCGTATATAAAAAATCAAATCTGGAGATTAGGAATATTTCTGCGGTCAGAACGCGAATTGTCATACGGATTGTGTGACTTATGTTCCAATCAAATGAGGATATAAAAAAACCACCACTATTTTAGTCAACTAACTCCTCTTTCGGAGTTTTTTCAGTTTTTGTCTATAGCAAACTTGTACCTGAAAATAGCATCACCCTTTTCCTTCTTTTTTTTTTTGGAGAAAAATTAAATTGGCCACTTGGCTTCTTCCATGTGTTGTGATTTGATTTAGCAGGTCATGGAATTCCATGGTTCAGTTAGCGATGGGATCAGAACCCCTTCAAATTTGCAGAGGACTAACCCCATCTTGAATCTTTCTTGATTGATATAAAAGTAAGTTATAGAGAAGGGTTTCAATATTGATCTTGGTTGTATGGAAGAAGTGAAGCTATTTGGGACTTGGATTAGCCCATTTAGTCACAGACTGATATGGGCTCTGAAACTAAAGGGTGTAGAGTATGAGTACATAGAAGAGGATCTCTCCAACAAGAGCAACTTGCTTTTGCAGTACAACCCAGTACACAAGAAGATCCCAGTGCTTCTTCATGGTGGAAAACCAGTTGCAGAATCTCTGATCATCCTTGAGTATATTGATGAAACATGGCCAGAGAACCCGTTGCTGCCGAAAGATGCTTATGAAAGAGCCGTCGTTCGGTTCTGGGCTAAATTCATAGATGAGAAGGTAGTTATATAAACAAGGACCCTTCGTTGCACTTTGGTCATGACAAAAGAATTGATAAGCTTTTGCATACGAAGGGTGCAATCATATCAGCACTAATGCAACGGATCCCATTAGAACTCCGAAATAAAGTGTGTTTGGGCATATCATATCAGCACTAATGCAACGGATCCCATCAGAACTCCGAAATTAAGCATGTTTGGGCATAAGTAGTGCTGGGATGGGTGACCTCCTGGGACGTCCGCGTGTTGCACCCCTTCAAAAAAAAGAAAAAAAAAAAAAAAAAAGCTTCTGCATATGGGTTCATGTCTCAAAGTGATCAACAGGGAAAAAAAGAGCTTAGTTTTTGCATGAGATAGGATTAACTCACATTCAATTTCTTGGTTGTTTATGCAGATGCTGGATATGTGGATGTTTTTTCAGACAACCGGAGACGAACAACAGAAGGCGATAAAGTACAACTTGGAAGTACTGAGAACCATAGAAGAGCATGGGCTTGGCGAGAAGAAGTTTTTCGGAGGAGAAACAATCGGATTAGCAGATATTACATTAGGATGGATTATCCAATTATTGGAGGTGATGGAAGAGATAGTAGGGATAAGATTTGTTGAAGAGCATACATTCCCTCACTTGCATTCATGGATGGAGAAATTCAAGCAAGTTCCTGTAATCGAAGAAAATCTTCTTGATCGTGATAAAATGTTAGCCTACTTAAGAGGCAAGAGGGAGATGCTTCTAGCATTGCCTGGTCATTATCACTAGTTCATATTGTACTTCTGCAAGTGAATTTCACCTTTTCAAAGCCTTCACTGCTATGCTAAAAATCCTGTTTCTGTTGTGTTTAGCTGTATTTTCATACTTCGAATTCTTCTTTTTTGGTTTACAAGGGATTCATCTCAGTGCCAGCTAACCTTCTAACATTTTGATCAACTAGATTCTTTGAATGGCCAAAGACAGATCTTTTCCAACCTGACAAGTTACTATACTTGACAGAAATTTGAGTTGGTTGACTTTCAGGCCCTGGGAAGGAGATATGAAGAAGGGTCATAACGGATTCTGGCCAAAAAATACTTATATTCTTCAGTTTTTCTGTGATTTTTCATGACAGAGACATTGGGGGTTGGATATTCATTAAAATCTAGGGTAATCAACCATGTTCATGCATTTAGATCTACCAAAGAAATTAAGAAGATGCAGCAGAAGCCATTGGTTTGATCATTTAATTAGGTCAAACATCAAAGTAGTTCTTAGGATTCAAACAGAGCAAGTAGTGGGACATGAACTAGTCATATTTTGATTAAAAAAAGTGAGTTTTCCTCTTAATATTTCCAACTAGAAGCTTGGTTTCCAATCAAAAGCACTCTTTTTAAGAAGTAAAAGTGAACTTCATAAGGTAGTAGGAGCTTTCATTTCAAGATGCAATCACTAAACATGGAAAAGGCTGCTTGATGCATAACCTAGCTAATTTAATTACAGAGAAATTAAGTTCCTGAAACCAAAGGTGTAAAATATGAATGCAAAGAAGAGGAAGAAAAGTTCTAGTAAATTTAAACAATAGAAATATTGTGAATACAGTATTTAATGGTTCAGGCTTCACCATTCATGATTCAAATCGATTTATATACAAGGACATTCAGCAATGTACAAAAGGAAAAGCTTACATTTTCAAAAATCAAACGGCTTTAACAACAGCAAAGCAGACAACTTCATCTACATCTGTTGTGAAATGTAATGCATGTTAGCATTTCAAATTCTACTTCCACTGCCATATACAAGAAAGTTAATTTCACTAGTAGTTCAATAACGAGAGAGAAGGTACAAAACAGAGCACAAATTTTATTGGAGAACCGCAACTTCAAATAATAAATATCAATGTATTGAACTCTGATCGAAGATGCATTGATAGATTATCACGTTACATAGTTCAAGTTTATGCAGTGGAATCAGTTCTGTCAGTCCGTATCCTCTAGATGGCTAGTTCTGTGTATCTTTGTCACCAGCTTCCGATAACAAGGATGCAAGTTCTCCTTTCCGATATAGTTTCAGAGTGTCTGTATCAAACATGAGAAACATCAAGATTCAATTCTTTCCCCAGGTTGCGATTATAAAAATCTGAGATGATAAAAACTTTGAGTCCATTTAAGAAAAGTTGTTTTATCATAACAGAAGGAAAATATGTAAAACACAGCACCTGTACAACCACCAATATGCTTGCCCCCTGTCACAAAGGAATTTGAAAATTTTAGAATTTATCTTGTATTAACAGCCATCTAATAAAATAAGAATCAATTTATGACTTGATGACAGATGTTATCTAATTCCAAAAGCAACAGTAGATACCATAATTACTTAATATAGTACTGGTCAGCAAAGAGTAGCTTGCAAAAGCAGTCCATTCAACATCTTCAAGTATGATCATCTCAACCAGATCTTTAGCACCCCATCCTCCTTGATGAATTTGCCTTAGCGTATTTGTTCTTATACTATGTAATCCACAATAAGATCCAGCAGCACAAAACCACACTTGTATTCAAATGTAAAAATAGATTGTTATAAGAAGGCACGATTTTAAAGTTGTATTTTCTAGTTTCTTAAAAATTTACAATTCATTTGAAAACGCGTGAGAAGAACAGAGAAGTTCATCTCGTACCCTACTAGCAGGTGACAGATAAAATCACAAACTTCTAACCCAAAGAAAGATGCAACAGTTTTCCTGACACAAGATCTTAATTAAAACATTAACTAGCTTCTATATCTAATAATTATCCTATATAATAGATGAACAGAGTATGGTTTGCTGGAGGCTGGTCTATACATGGGCCCACACCCTAGTGTTGAACCAAATCTTCCAACACTAGCATTGCATCTTACCATTTATTTCAGATGACCATGATTAATCATCAAATCAAGCATCATATGACAAATTATGTGGGAGTGCAAAACAAAAAGAAGTATGCAAGATACGTCATATCAGCCCCTCTAACAGCGTGTTTGCTGCTGCTTCTATGGGCCCCAGAAGTGATTCCTGGGACTAGAAGCGCTGTAGCCGCACATACTAGGCATTTGGTAAACACTTGCAAAAAGCAACTCCAAATGAAGTGCTTCACAGATATTCTGATTCCATTGAAGCTATCTAGTAACCGCTTCTCCATATAGCTTTTGCGAAAATCAGTTAGCCACTCAAGTGACATTTTTGTTGAGACTATTTCATCCACATGTTATTATATAATACTCATTTTGTCACTTCTTATCTTTTTGACTAAACACTTTTTAAATAGGGATTTACCCAAGGCTTCTTTCCATCTAGATCAGTTTTTATGAAGAATCAATTCTGAAGGAATTGCTTCTTCTTTTAGGAATCAATGTCAAACAGATGTATGATTTTTTTGCTTTTTTTTATAATTATTTAGATTTCATAAATGTAAAGAGAGAGGAAAGAATACAAAGCAGATCACCAGGAGTGACCTAACACAAAAACAAAATAACAACAGAAAAACAGCAAGAAAATAATAAGATACAACAAGAAGCTAAAACAAAGCTTCAAGGATGAAATAATCCCTGAGCATATCAACCGTAGGTATGCCACTGAACAAAGAGTCTCTGATCACCCCTCCCCTGGGTGCACCCAACCCACCTGTGGAGCTCCATGTGATACAAGTGAAAATGCCATAATCCTCCAGTCCCTCACAATATCTGTAATGGGAGATCCCCTAAACTCCATTTGAAAGTGCTTCTATGAACAATTGTCCATTTGGCAACATCTGGTCTTTTTTTTTTGGGAAGTTAAAAAAAAAGAGGGCCGTCTTCACTTCATGGTGGCCTCTCAGCCAAATAATCAAGTAACAACTACTCTTCTGTGGTTGTTCTGCTTCGTAACCAGGTTTAATCCAAGAGTGCATTTATCAAAACACGTAGAAAAAGTGTAGCTTTTGCAATTTCCATAAACACTAGCCTTTTTATTTTAATTACTGGTAAAAAAATATATTATATTAAGTATATAGAAAGCTTACAGAAAAGCAAACTAAGCCATCTGTATACAAAAGATTATACACATGACAAAGGAAAAAGAGAAAGCAAAAACAGAAAAAACAACCCAATAGGCTGTTAAGACCACCAGCCATTGCCTTCATCCATAAAATCTGTGAAGAATAACTTCCTAGCCTCCAGGAATTGAGATATCCAATATGCAAATAAAGAGAAGATCCTTCGGATTAGCACATCCACACCTTTCTCCTTCCCTTCAAAAATTCTACAATTTCTTTCTTTCCAAATGGTCCATCTGATTGCAGCTGGGCAAATGATCCACACCAAAATACTTCTCTTACTATCATTCCTCCCTGTCCACCCTATTATGACTTCTTCAACACTTAGTTGAACCCAAGTCTGACCAAATTAATTCAAAACAGCAGCCCAACAGTTAGCCGTCACCTTGCAATAGATAAGAATATGATTAATTGACTCTTCGGCTCTCTTGCAAAGCACACATCTATTTGGCATGTGCCATCCCCTTTATCAAATGACCTACAGTAATTTTTTATGAAAAGATGCCCATAGAAAGAAGGATACTTTGGAAGGCACATATGACTTCCAAATCAGATTTGCAGGTTGGAACACACCCTCCTCTCTATCTATGTGAGGCAAGATACAATGACCTCACCGAGAATTGTCCTTTAGGATACCAAATCCATTTTCTATAATCACCTCCTTTTATCCTCACCGAATGAAGTAAGGCCAACAAATTCTCCAACTGATCCATCTCTCTGTTGAAAAGCATTCTACTTAAATTAACGTTCCAAAAAATTTGATGTCACTCTTTTTGCATGATCTCACTTACCCATGCTTCTTTATTCCGAGCTATTAAAAAATGGCCAGGAAAGCCGCCTTCAATTGCAAATTGCCACACCAAATATCTTCCCAAAATCTCACTCTTGTCTCATCTCCAATTTCATATCTGATTCCTTTCTCAAATTCCCCCTCCCCCCAAACCTTCATAATTTCCTTCCATAACCCCACTTCATGAGAATCATTGTTTTCAAGCTAGTCGTTATTCGCATGGTGAAGTACCGGTTTCTTGGAAGGGCAGATACCTACCCAAAGGGGGGAAGGCAACTCTAATAGAAAGCACTTTGGCTAATTTACCCACCTATTTTCTATCAGTCCTGAAAATCCCATACAACTTTCTCCACCCTACATAAACACTAGCTTTCAATTATCTACTCTTTTATTCTATAGCAATTTGGTACCAGAGCCAAAGGTTCCAGCAGTAATGCTTGATTATTATGTAAGGATGGTGAAAACAAGGATTTCCTCGTTATCTTGCATGGAGGACGTTATCTCCCACCTCAGTAATCAAATGGATGGGCTTGAATCTTTATTGAAAACAATGAAGCAAAAGACTTGAGCTTCCATGGAGATGAGGAGAGAAACAAATCAAGGCTTCTACTAAAAGATATACAACGAGATCTTGACATTTCACTTGGCAATGTGAGAATTGAAAAGCTAAATGGTTTTTGAGTAACTGATAAAGAAGGTGAGAATGCTTCAAGTTTTCCACAGAACAAATGAATGATTCCCTGTGAAAGAGCTACTTGAAATCTGAACTCATTAAGAAGTTGAGATTAAATTAGAAATTCCAGACTTCCATGGGGAACGTTGACTGAGATGTGTTTCTAGATTTGTTAACTACAATTGCGGAGATATCTGCTGTTAACAAAATGCAGGAAGAAAAAATAAAGTGGCTCTTTTGGCTACTCACTTTTGGCCTTATGCCTTGAGTTGGTTGAAATTCCTAGTATCTAGGAGACAAGTGCAAAACTATTGCACTCATAAATACATGAGAAGGACTTGAAGACAAAGTTTGTACCATTAAACTACAAACAGTAATTGTTTAATCATCTTCAAGATTTTAAGCCAGGAATGAAAAGTGTACAACTTGTACTGCAGACTTAAAGTACCAACTCTCCACCACGTCTAGATTGGTTGCCAGTGAAAAATCAGAAACTCATCAATGTATTCAGGGGTCTAAGAGAGGAAATAGCTAGAATTAGCTTCATGGAAGTTCCCTAAGATTGAACAAGCTTTCCAACATGTTTCTAATAATTACATACACATGTTGAGCAGAAACTCAACTTTCCAAAATTAGTTAATACAAGGCAAAATGCAGATATGAGAGACAATATATCATAACAGTGGGTGAGTCACTTCTCTAGATCCTGTCCGCAATGTAAGAAACTCAATAATGTGGAAGGGAAATGTGAGAAACGGTCGCAATCCATCATCCTAGAAGGCAAAACGTATGATAGTTTTTGATTGAAATGTAAGTGGTGCTATCTAGTTATGAATGTAGTAGTTTTAGTCACACGACGTACGTTCAAATTATTGGTTATCCCTCCTTGTGAGTAGGTGGGACCCATTTTGCATGGGTTTCTTGGGCCCAACAACTCTGAAAACTATACTTGGACGTGTATAAATGGCTCAGTAACTGGTGATTTGAGAGCCTTTCACGCTCATGTTTCCCCATGCGAAGAGGCTAATTAATTGAGGAAGTTTAGCTTTTAGCAATTGGATCTTCTTATGTGTTGAATAAAAGAGAGTTTATAGAAGTTGCAATCCTTTCCATATGTTTTCTTGGCTGCAAAACTTAGTTTTTTGTGCTTTGGTCATGGGAGCAAATACATAACATCCTGCTTTCCGCCGTCTTCTCCAAGGATTGTAATTTGAAACTATTTGCAGTCATCTTTGTGATTAAAGTATTCTTACGTACTATGACTTTGATACCTACATCTATCTGTAACGAGAGAGAGAAAGAGAGAGAGAGAGAGAGAGAGAGAGAGAGAGAGAGAGAGAGAGAGAGAAACAGTATATACCCATCATTTCGCACAGAGTTTATCTCTAGTTGGGATATCCTCAGAGCGCATGTTAGCATGCACGTGACACTGTTCTTTTTTTTCAAAAGAAAATCCCCAGGCCATAGGTCTAGGAGCACTCCATTGGAGGGAGGGGGGTTGAGGCAGTGACCCTGACCTGTATGTTAAAATCAAAACAAAAGAAGTACAAAGGAGGACATATGAACCTTACCTTTGTGCAAACTTTAGAAACAAACAGTTTATAGAACACAATGCATGAGACGAAGACCCTTTTATAAACTAAGGATCTTAATACACACTCACTCCTGAATACCTCTAAGACTAACAAACCAGCCTTATCCAGTCAAATGGCCATACTAAATTGAATAGTTAAATCAGCTTTAACATGATAAGCAATATTCCAACCTTGAATGCATACCAAAGAAGATAAAGCGTCTGCAGCTGAGTTAGCTTCTCTAAACATATGGTTTAGACTAAATGGATGAAAACTCCTAATGTTTTTAATCCATGAATGAAGAACCCGTGGACAAGAAAACCTACCCTTCAAAATCTCCACCAAAGATTGAGAATCCGATTCTACTTCTACATTTACTATACCCAAGACATTAGCAAAATTCAAACCATCAAGCAATGCATGGGCTTCAGCAACCATATTAGATACCTCACCATAAAAATGAGAGAACAAAGATAAACTCCCCATTCGAATCTCTAATAATACCTCCCCCACCTACCAAACTAGTTGAATCTTTGAATGCTCCTTCCACATTGAGTTTTAAACGTCCAACATTAGGCTTCAACCAGCGAACAGAAAACACAACCTTTGGTTTCGGCCAAATGATAGGCACAAAAAGAGCTTCTAAAACCAATTGATTCACAAAACTAGACTCCTTAAGGATGCTAATTAAATCAAACATCTCATGCAATCATTGGATGATTTTAGAGATAATCAATCTAACAGAGTTTGGCTTCCCATCATGGAACCTCTTATTGCGTTCCAACCAGACTTCCCACAGGAGAAAAGAATGCATTCCTCTTAAATACCCAATTTGAGTTCTGGTATGACTTAAGGCATACCATAACCTAACCCTGTCAATCACATGCTGACCTTCAATGTGAGGTACATTACATAAAGGAGAGAAGAACCTCCATACCTGATCCAAGCATTCACTGGTAGAAAACAAATGATTAGCTGATACCTCTTGAGACACATTACAACACCAACACTTCAAAGCCAGCCAAACACCAATAGATTTAATTCTTCCATCCACGGGCACAGCATTATTAAATATTCTCTTAAGGAAATAACTCAGTTTAGTCAGTAACTTTCAACCAAATCAACTTTTGCCAAGGCATTTGAGCACCTTGCTGCCGAATGCATTAACCATGCATATTTTGGTTTGCAATTACCATTAGGAGAAGGTTTCCATACTACCTTATCATCTTCATTATCAAGGTATATCATTGAGGTTAATATATTGTTTACCAAATGCCTTGGTAAGCATGTAATGGCCCAAGCCTAGAAAATAAATTTAATAAAATATAATGAAGTATTTAAAGGAATTAAGTTGATTTAGGTGTGGTTCAAATTTAATCTTATGAGTCATATCCTTAATTGTGTGATTAAAGGCCTTAGGGGCAAAACTGTAAATAAACAGATTGAAAATATTTAGTTATTGATTTAAAGTAATTAATAAACATCTAAATATAGTTATGAACTTAAATAAATTGTCTTGGGAGAATTTAAGTGGATAATGCATGTTTAGTCCTTCCTTGAATAGAATAGTGCTGGTTTTTGTGTAATTTCTGAAAGTATGAGGTGTGTATGTTATTTTAGAACTTGTTGTGGGACCCAAGAGAGCCCAAGAACCTAGGAGATTTTGTTTGAGCCTTGTTGACTTAGTCTTAGAAGGTTAAGATAAGTTAGCAATTAAGAGTTAGTAAGTTAGTAGGAGTGCACCTTAGTTTACAATCCTTATCCTATTAGATTAGGGTTATGAATTGGGGTTTTTCTATTTAAACATCATTAGAGAGAGGGAGGCCACGAAATTGCGAGAGGTTGAAGGTGCTACAACTTTGAGGAAATACCTTAGAAGAAGAAGGGTTAACTGCTGTTAAGATTTTCAAGTACACAAGTCATGTGTTTTCCTTAATTGCAAAAAGAATTCAATGGGTTTACGGATTAGTAATACATGATTTAGGGCCTGGAGTTTCGTGTTGAAATAGAATTAAGAAACAAGAGATATGGTATTGGTTTCCCTTGAAATTAGATGAGTTGTCTACATTTTTTCATGATTTTCAGTACCATTGCATGTACTTGAATGAAAGCATGATTAAATCCATTAGACATGATACAATTCCATGTTTTAATCACTTATATGCTTGTTAGGAACATTGTGTTTCAAATTTGAAATGATTCCGATGTTTATATCAAAAGTTATGTTCGAAATACTCATCATAAGTCGAATCTGGAAACCCAGGAAGGGTCCACCAAACCTGCTTCAGCAAACTGAAAAAATTGGAATGTTGTCCAAATTAAATGAAATTTTACGGAGAGCATGAAAATGTATTAAATAGAATGAATAAGAAGTGTATTTACAGATTTGATAAGTATTTAATATAGTAATGTGTATGATTGAATTATGCCTATTGCCTAGGATTGCATGTGTGGGGGTTTGGTTTTATGTTTAATGCAATGGGAGCATGTGTATATTGTGATTTTACTTCCATATTATGTGTGTTTGATAGATAATGTTGCTTGCATGAGATTTTGCATATGTGACTCATGAATGGGCTATTTTCATAAGACGTGGGCATTGTGACTTGGATAGAACCCAATGAGTTTGACTTTGACACTTTGATTCCTTGATAAGGAATAAATGGATATGATATAGGTTCTGGTTTGAGGTCATGGTGGAACCTCTTACAGACCATCCATGTGTATGGGCACATGGGCGAGTTCTGTTATGAAATAACACTTGGAACTTCTCATAGACTATTATTTGTATGAATGTAATATGGAGACCATGCATGCAATTATGGTGTATAGGTGTAAATGATATAAGGATATCATGAATATGACTGTGCACTATTAATATATGTGACCTTGAAATATTCATTGGATAGCCATTAACATAAGAGATGCTAAGGGTGTGGAATCCAAGTTGATGTGAAGATGCTAATTATGGGTCAGCCCAAGGTAAAGCTGATATACTCATCTATATGTTTGTTTGTGTTGGTCTTGAGATATCCATGGGGATAGCCATTAGCATATGAGTTGCTAATTGTCGGTCAGCCCAAGGTAAAGTGATATGCTCAATGTGGTTTATTGTGAGACATTGTTGGTTAACATGTTCCATGGGAATATCAATAGCATATAAGAGATGCTTGAGGTGTATTATAAATGGACATGGTTAGCACAATGGCATTGTGAATATCTGTGATTTTTATATGTCTGTGTGTTGCATTCATGTCATAACTGTAGGACGGAAAGGTTAAGCAAGGCCATGGGGATTCATGGAGGGTATTTAGATACTCTTGGTCTTGGATCCATGGGTTTGAGTTCCCTAATTGAAATAGCTAAGGGGAATTGAGCTCCTGGGATCAAAAGTCCCTGCAAACCAAGATGTACACATGGGATAATTGAGAGTGTCATCCAGCTGTATTAAACTGGGATGTCAAGTAAAGATTACTTGGATGAGGTTGATCCTTGCCATAAGTCAGATCGTTCTGTACGGCGGTTAACCGTAAGTCCGACAGAATTGCCATGGATAATCTTAACCCGACCTGATCACAGTGCATGCATTTAGCATTAGGTTTTTGTATTGCATTGTGCATGACTCATTCGTACATGAATTCATATCATTGCATCATTGCATCATGGCATATTCATCATTCATATCATTATCTCATTATTTCGGTTTCATATTCACATGTGAAGTGTTAATTCAGATTTGTATTGCAGTATTCGAAATAACATGTTGTAAGCTACTGTTTTCATAAGCACGACTATGTATGTATAAATTCCATGAGTTTTAGATGGTTGTATTCTATGATACTATCGATTATGCATGTTTTACTTACTGAGCCTCATAAGCTCACGCCTTTTTATGCGTTGTACGTTCTACAGGTCAAGGAGACGGACCGAAGTGATGATGCTTAATAGAATTAGTTTCTGTTTTATGGACTAGTTATGATTTAAATGTAATAGCTTAGTAGAAGAGTTAGGATTTATTTTCATTTTCTGGTTTTAGATTGGATCAATGATATAATGATGATTGATTGGTTATTGGTTTTTATTTATGTTATATTAGCTTCCGCTTTAGCATTCTTTTGTTGGCTCATTGGTTCAATCGGCCGAATCCTTGGATTAGATTCGTGGAGTCGCACCTCGAGATTGTAGAGATCGATATCTCGGATTTTGGGGCGTGACAAAGCAACTTCTCAGAAAATTTTCATCCCACTGCAACAGCTCTTAATGAAGATGTAGGAATTGTTGTTAGCTGTGGTGATAGATGAATAAGTGACACATCTTCTTCACACACCATTGATTTTGTTATAAAAGATAGATCCCCTTTCTTATTATTAGACATAGAAAAGCCTTCTCATTTACAATTTGGAAGATTCAGCTTCGTGAAGATGGGAAATGATGTTCTAGGGTCGTGTGTAGAGAACATTTATTGTTGAAACAAATGTTGAAAGATGTTAGACAAGTATCACATGTTTGCTTAAATCTCATTTCAGCAAGATGCTTGGATCTTGAAGGTCACCATTTGGCCTTTGCTAAAGGTGATTTTGAAGCTTATCAAGAGATTTCCTCTCTTTGCTAAAGGCATGAGTGTTGTTCATTCTATTGAACACCGTGAATTTAAATTCTTGCCTTTGGATGACCAATTCTCTGAGAAATTAAAATTCATGTGGTACAAAAAAGGCACCCAATTCTCATAATCCATGAGAAATACAATTCACAGCTAAGGGGTGCAGTGCTTATTGCAATTCCCACATAACTAGTGGGTGGAAAATCTCCCAATCTACCATGTAATAACTCCATTAAGGTTGATTTTTTTGCACCGAAAGTGGGACCTAACTAAATCATTATTTAGTATTTTAAAATTTTATATATTACTTCGATGAGAAAAAAATTATAAAATATTATCAAAGCAATGTCCCTTCCCTAAAGCCTTGGTTTTTTTAATGTGGTAGCTCCATTAGGATTGTTTTTTTGCCCTGTGGTGCACAAATAAAAGTGGGGTCCACCCAAATTGTTATGTTCTATTTGAAAAGAAAATGTTTATAATTAAATAATGGATGAATAAATAACATAAAACAAAAAACTAGGCAGACTGTGCGAATTACACAGATTTCGGTTAGGGTACGCATTTGTCTATGTCTATATTCCTAATGAGCATGGAAAACAAAGATGACAACGAAAAATTCCCAAAAGGTCAACCATACACCAGAATTTAAATATCAATGATTGAAAAATTATATATTTTCAATTCATATGCATTGCAAATCTCATGGACCTCTAATCCATGTGAACCAAGTGCACCCTTAGTCTGAAGGAGCAAATTGGAAAGCAAATTGGAAATGTACTTCAGAAGAGCGAGTTTATTGGTTAGAAAGTAAAATTAAAGGTGAGAGATAAACAAAACAAATTTCGAGCTAGGCAAAGATAAGTCTCCAAGCTTGGAGATTTTCATATTGAATTTTTTTTCCCATTTTCTATGGGCCATCTTCAAGTATTATATTGCGGAGATTTGGTATTGTTTAGAATATAAAAGCTACCTTATTGCGCTTATCCAAAAAAAGAGGGAGTGATGGAAACCAAGGATTATTTCCAATCAATTTGGTCAAGAGTATCTATAAAGTCCCTAAAACAACAACAACAACAAAATGCCTTATTCCAACCAGTGATTTCAATGTCGTCAACATGTCGACGATTTTGAAGTGGCGACACAAAATCCAAGAGAAATCGTCAGATTTCCCTTTTCCCTCATGTCGCGCGACATATCACGACATGTCGTGCGACATGATGGAAAAAATATATTTTTAAAAAATCCTATAAAATTATGAAAACATAAATAAAAAGTCAAGAAAAATTATAGGAAAAAACAGCAGTTTATTCTTTGCATAATTATATTTTGTAAACTGTAAAAATCAAAGAAAATATTAAAAAAAGATTCAGAAAAAATATTAAAAAATTCAAGAAAAATAAAAACTTAGAAATATGAATGGAATCATTGTTTATGCATTTGTAATGCATACACAATCACAATTTACACTTTTATGCTTCTATTTGTAGTTAAAAATTTTAAAAATAAAATAAAATTGATAAGGAACAACCTATCTACTTTAGATTTCTAACTTATGAACTTTTTCATGCTTTTGTCTTACAGCTTGAGCTTCATTTGACTTATGACTTACGATATTGAATGACTTTTTTATAATTTATATCATATAACATATGATTGTATTCATGTTGACAATGATTACTTGATTAGCACTACTTTACTTGTTAATCACTTATTTGTTAAAAATTTATGTGCTTGTTGCTTAATTGGATGTATTACTTTTTGACTTTTGGAGTCTAGAATTGACAGCTCGACACTACAGCACCAACCCTAACCCCCCTCAACTTACGGTCTTGATAAGGGAGTGCTTTATTTTTGCATGTTTTGATGTATTTAGGTATATTTAGGCCTCAATTATGCTCATATATGAGTTGGGATCAAAAACCATATCTTTAGTCAGATTATGAGTATCCAAATTGTTTAGGACCACCTCAATCCAGTTCTTCTTGGTCTTCCTCTCGCCATCTTAGATCGTTCAATAAGTACCCCCTCACACCTTCTCACAACTGCCTCTCTAGGTCTTTAGTTTACATATCTAAACCATCTTAGCTAACTTTCCTTTATCTTGTCTCCTATTCGGGTAACACCTATACCCCCTCAGATATGATCATTCCTTACCTTATCTTTCCACCATTCTCCAATTTGTTTTGTATTGCTATACATTTTGGGCATTGTTGGTCCCAAGCCCGGGTAAAGGAGAAGAATTAGCATCAAGTTGGCAGTCGACATATAACTTTAGCTAAATCTCTTATCCTTCCCATATCTTTGTAATTGAGGCTGAAGCAACTGTTAGACCAATAGTAGCTCAAAATCAAAATCATCAATACATGAATGGAGGAGAGAATAAATTAAGATCGCCTCTAATAGCCTATGAACTAAAGCCAGAGGCGCCATATGATCAGGTGGTTTGGAAATTCCTTAACTATATCATGGAGAATATAGGATTAGGAGAGACATAAAATGGAAGATCAGTTTTGCAAGAACAAGACTTTTGAATCCAAAGCAATGGATCATGTAAAGGCTTTTTCTTTAATTTTTAAAAGGTGTTAGTTTTCTTGCTCTCATATAGGATGCCCTTGGCATATCTATGAGGAGGGCCAAAGAAGTAGGGTTAATGAGAGGTTTATAGAGGTTAGCAGTCTTGAACTCCTATTTGTTGATGATACATTTTTTTTTTTTTATAAATGATGAATTATATAAATGATCAAGAGAAGGGGAAGAAAACAAACACCCAGGCAAGAGAAACTAGTCTCAGGCCCGGGGCAAGAACCCAAAATACATAGGAGCAACAACCCAAAATATCCGATAAAACCACCACATAGACAATCGTACACCCCCCACCAAGTCAATCCTCCTACATCATCCCAGAAAAGGAGCCCCCTCAAACACCAAAGTCCTCTCCGCACCCCTCCTAGCCAAGGTCTCTGCCACCGAGTTGGCCTCATGAGGCACAAGATGGAACGAGATGTTCCTATCCGTGCTCATAGACCAAGCCAAACGAACAAGGTGAGCAAATCTTCCATGTACAAAGCTCAGGCCTCCCCATCCAATCGATAATAGAAGTCGACGAGCTCTCCACAGTCAAGTCACGAAAATCCTATGCTCGAGCAATCCTCAAGCCGGTCACTAAGGCCACCAGAGCAGTCCTCAGCACCTCACCACAAACAGAAGGGCCAGAAAAGGCAAACAAATAGGCCCCCTCACTATTTGTTGATGATACATTGGTTCCACTAAGGGTGATACTACTAAAAACAAAAAGTGAGTAAGTATATTCTGTCTCATCAAAATTAAATAACAATTTAGCACTACAAGGCCTTACTGTCTTTAAATTTTTTTTTTTTTTTGAGTAAACGTAGTTCTTAAGAATTAATATGAAAACACAAAGCCACGTAGATATGGATAATCCAACGATTTCTATTTGAAAATAGAAACAATAATATTTGACCATATGATTCTATTATTATTTTTTACTTTCCACTCAATATAGACGCTACATAATTGTGACTGAAGCATGTGCGCCAATATTGATTTTAATTATATGCACAACTGAAATGAAAACTTTTGCCGTAGCTCGTTTAAGATATATTATTTCACAATATTGTTGTAGTAATAAGTAAAAGGATTAAGAACTTCAAATGCAGCATAGCCCATGTTTCAAGCAAAGGCTATTTCATAATGTGTGAAGGTAAATATTAGGTATTTCAAAAGCAGAACTTACCAATGAAAACATTTGGGACAGTATGTTGTCCAGTCAGCCTTTCCAGCACCTTCTGCAGCTGTGGTCCTTGAGGACCTGAAAGAAGAAGAAATTTCTTGGTCATCTCCATGATTGACAATGATTCCGTGTCAAAATCAGTGGCCAGGATGGGAGGACACCTCCCTTCTGTTGTAGGCCAGATTTTGGATATGTCTGCCACATGGTGCACAATCAAGCACATCAAGGTCTTCAAAAATAAAATAGGATCTCAGTAATTCCAGACATAGAAGAAGTGAAGAAACCAAATAAAGTTTTTTTTTTTTTTGATCAATAACCAAATAAAGTTTTTCCTAGAACCTTCAGTGATATATTTCCACAAGAGAAAATAATACAATGAAATTCATTTTATAGGAGAAGTATTTTCTTTTTTCTGTTGGGAAGACAAACATAAAAATTAGTTGATCCATGAGTTTATTTGATGACAGTTTCAAACTGATATTTGCTGAATCAACAGATAGAATTAACATACTTAGCAAGCATAGGATGAGTAGCAAAGACACAATCACTATAATTCTAGGAATACTGGTCTTAAACAAGTTTGTTGAACATCTAGAATCTAGAGACTGACGATAAAATGGGTTGGGAGGATTCCACCAGCAAGGAACTTTCACTAACAAATGGATTGGCACTGGTGCTATCATTGTATGCCAAGAAAGAATAAAAGGCTGGGCATGGTTGCTCCAAGATATCTCAGAAAAATCGAATCAGGGTCATTCTGCAATCACAAAGACCATGGTTGAATACGCGGGCACCTATCAGATTCACCAACAGTTAGTTATTTTAAGAACTCCTCCAAGAAACAAGAGTATCGTATTGTAACCAAAAAACCAGGTAGTTAGTGACAATTACCCAAAGAAACAAACCTGTATATATATCTCTAGAAACAAACTCGAAAGATTTCAAGATAACACTAGAATGCCAAGCCTAATAAAAGTGTATTATTAAAGAATTACAATATACATACAACGTATAATATAATGAATAAACTAAAACGGTTTGAAAAAGCATGTGAAGCTTACAGTCGAAAGGTTCTGCTGAAGAAAGGCAGAAAGAAAGCACTTGAGGTAAAGCCTTGAGGCCCTCAAAATGAAGGCACAATCGCATGCCTTGACACTCACCTTATGTCCTAGGAATGCACCTAATACAATACCCAAGCTACGATTCTCACCATAGAATTGAGACTTTTTCATTGACGCTCTATGTATGACACTGTTCATGGACCAAGGGATCAAAGCATGTGAGGAATCCTACAGAATATTGTCATAAAGAGGGTTATTCAACCTCAATAGGGACAAATTACGTCAGCAAAACTAGATCCTGTGACCTCTCCTATGAGAAGTCTGCAGTCATACCATCAAATTCATTATGGGTGGTGATACCATAGAACTCAGACTCAAAGACCATATTTTTTTCCCTCCCTTTCCCCCACCCTTTTTGAAGGTTCACAAAATCTAACACTACATCTAATATGATAGCATATTTAAGGTTAGAAACAATTTTAAGATTCTCTATCACATTAAGGACTTCCTTAGTAGACGTAAAAGTTCTGGAATCAGTCGACTACTATTACTTTTTCTGGCTTCCAATTGTTTTCCACAATCAAAACGTATACTATGAATAGACGAAAAAAGTTTTGATTACCAATATCCATATGAACTAAAATTTTTGATCAATATATATGAACTAAAATATAAATCATAATTGTAGACTTGTCTATATGATCATTTACTGATACATATCTTCTTCCTGCTTCCAATTTTTACAAACCAGAAAGCAAAACTGAGATAAGTGGTTCTCTTCGAGTGGAACCTTCTTCATAAGAAGTGATTATGGAACTAGCTAACTTCTTTCACATCCAAAATGGTATTTATACATGAGAAGATATACCTCTCTATTCACAGACTCTAACAGAATTACTAACTGATTAACAGAAATACTCTAACTGAATTAACAACTAATCACTGAATAATAGGAGAATCATAACAGAACCAAAATAGAGATACAACTAACAAATCAGAACTGACCAACAATAATAACTACTCATAACAGAAATAACCACTCAGGTTAGCAACTCATAACAGAAATATCCACTCAGGTCATGTTCAATTGTATCACTCCTCCCCCCTTGTAGCAACCTTGTCCTCGAGGTTGAAGGTGGGAAACCGTTTAGTAAAGGTGTATAGGGTATCCAGGTGTCGTTTTCTGGTGGAGATCCTACCCAATGAACCAATACTTCAGTAACAACTTTATTGTGCTTCTTGACAACCCGTCTATCCACAATGGTTTCTGCTGTAAGTTGTTCTTATTCCTCCACCATTCCATGGGGTTGGGCAGTCACTTGAACATGAGGTCCCACCTTTGTTTTTAACTGTGAAACATGGAAGATAGTGTGAACCTTTGAGCCAGGAGGTAGAAAGAGTTTGTAGGCTACAGGACCAACTTTTCCAATTACTTGGTATGGACTATAATATCTTGAAGCAAGCTTTATGAAACGGCATTGAACTACAGAGTTCTATCGATACAGTTGAAGCTTCAAATACACCCATTGGCCAATTTCGAATTCTCGATCAGTCCAATGTGGGTCCACTAATCTCTTCATCCCTTCTTGAGCCTTGCTAAGATTCTCTTTGAGTTCCTCTAAGATGACTTTTTTATTTCGTAGCTCCTTATAAACGTTGTCGACCTTTGTAGTTCTTGTCATATATTCCATCAGTGAATTGGGTGGGAACCCGTAAACACTTCAAATGGTGTCATCCAAGTTGCAGAATGAATGGTGGTACTGTACCACCATTCTGTCCAGCAAAGCCATTTACTCCATTCTTTAGGACGGCCATTAATAAAGCATCGAAGATAAGTTTCTAAACATCTGTTTGGGAGCTCACTTTGGCCATCTATTTGTGGATGATATGCAGAGCTCATACAAAATTTTGTTCCTTGGGATTTAAATAGTTCTTGCCAGAAAATACTGGTAAAAATAGAATCCCTGTCACTACTGACTATAGAAGAGGGCATACCATGAAGTTTGAAAACATTGTTAATGTATGTTTGGGCCACAAAACTTGCAGTGTAAGGATGAGAAATCCCCATAAAATGAGCATACTTAATCTATCCACCACCACTATAATAACAGAATTTCCATGTGATAGGGGTAATTCTTCGATAAAGTCCAATGCTACATCTGCCCATACACGCGAAGGAATTGGAAGTGGTTAACCTAGCCGGCGATACATTTTCAGCTTTATTTCGTTGACAAATGTCGCATTCCTTAATGAAGATCTTGATTGATTTGAGCAAACCAGGCTAATAGAAAAGAGCTTTAATCCGATGTAAGGTCTTGTGATAGCTTTAATGACCAGCAGATGGAGTGCAGTGGAACTCTCTCATAATTTTTTTTTTTCGAAGAAGAGTTTCCCACTATTAAACGCCCCTTATAGAAAATGAGATTATCCTTGTATGAGTAGATCCTGGAGTCTAACTTGCCTTGATCCAATTTCTGCTTCAAATCTTGTATAAACTCATCGGAGTGTATTTGATCTTTGAACTCATCTAAGCAAATCGGTATTGGCTGAGGGATAGCTTGTAGATCCCTGCTTTGTCGTTGTCTTGATAGTGCATCAGCCACCTTATTCTTAACCCTTTTCCGGTATTCAATTTTGTAATTGTAACCCATTAATTTATATAACCATTCCTGTTGAGCTTCAGTGGTTATCCTTTGTTTTAGTAGGAACTTCAAGCTCTTTTGATCTGTCTGATAATGAATGGTCTGCCTAGTGAGTAGGGACGCCATTTTTTGACGGCTATAATTAAGGCTAACATCTCCTTCTCATAAACTGAACTTGCCAGGCTTCTTCCCTTAATGCTTGGCTAACAAAAGCAATGGGCTTCTGTTCTTGCATTAGGACTGCCCCAATTCTAGACCCTAAAGCATCACACTCAATGATGAATGTCTTCTTAAAATCTAGAAGTGTTAATACCGATGATTAAGAAATGGCAGCTTTGAGAGTAAGGAAGGCATGTTCGGCTTGATCATTCCAACCACAAGAATTTTTCTTAATAAGGGTTGTAAAGGGGGCTGCTATTTTACCATAATCTTGTACAAATTTGCGATAGTAGCTAGTTAACCCCAAAAATCCACGTAAAGCTTTTGCTGACTGAGGTTTGGGCCATTCGAGAATAGCAGACACCTTCATAGGGTCCATAGCTACTCCATTTTCTGAAATAATGTGTTCCAGATAGTCAATTTCAGTTTGACCAAATCTGCATTTAGAGGGCTTTGCAAAAAGTTGATGAACCTGTAAAATTGATAAGGTGATTCTAAGGTGCTGCAAATGCTCTTCCCATGTTTTACTGTATACCAAGATGTCATCAAAGAATACTAAGACAAACTTGCGTAAATATGGTCAAAAGATCTCATTCATTAAGCTTTGGAACGTAGAAAGGGTATTAGTGAGCCCAACGGGCATTAGTGAACCCAAAGGGCATCACCAGAAATTCTTAATGTCCTAAAAGTTGTCTTAGGGATGTCCTCTTTCTTTACTCTGATTTGGTGATAACCAAAGCGTAGGTCCAACTTGGAAAAGAACAAGCAGAATGCAATTCATCAAGTAATTCATCAATAATAGGTATAGGAAATTATCATTGATGGTCTCTCGGTTGAGTGATCTGTAATTTACACATAATCTCCAACTGCCATCAACCTTATGTACAAGAAGCACTAGTGAAGAGTATGGACTGTTGTTAGGATGCATAGCTCCTACAGCAAGTATTTCTCTTACGATCTTTCAAATTTCATTCTTTTGACAGTGAGGATATCAGTAAGGTTGCACATTAATAGGCTTGTTGTTTGGTGCCAAAGGAATATGATGATCATGTGCTATGAGCGGAGGAAGACCCTTGGGCTCTGTAAAAATGTCCTCAAACTCATCTAGGAGTGCTGCCACATCTTCAGGAGGTTCTTTGTTGATTGTGGAAGTTTCTTCATATGGACCTCTAATATTGCATAGCTATATAGCACAAGTCCTTTCCCCGACTTGTATAATTTTTTCCTAAAATCAGGCTCTTGCTTAATTTTTAAAGGTGTGTTAACCAATCCTTCTAACGTATGTTGTTTACCTGCTACTGAAAATTGCATTTTTAAATGGGAAAAATCCCAAAGGATAGGTCCAAGAGTTTGAAGCCATAAGACTCCTAAAACCACATCACAACTTCCTAATGGCAAGAAAAAGTTCCACCACAACAGGAAGGTCTCAATTCGCAACTTCATGTTAGGGTAGCATCCTTCACTCTTCAATTTACCACCATTGGCTACTATAACATTGAACTGTTCACTCTTGTTAGGCTTGATATCCACTCTCCTAATAGTTTTTGGGTCCACAAAGTTATGGATACTACCTGAATAGATTAAAATTGTAATGTTTTCATTTGTAAATAACCACTAACTCGCATGGTTTAGGGAGTTTGGGAACCAAAAATGGCCTGTAGAGATATTTCTAGTGCCTCGGATGTACCTTCTTCAAGGGCGGAAGCTTCTTCTTCACATTCTAAATTCTCTGGCCAAGATCCATCAATTAGAAATAATTTTTGCAGCTTACATCGATGGTCAGGAGGACATTTTTCATCACAGTTATAGCACAAGCCACGGTCTCTCCTTTCTTTAACTTCCATGGGGGTAAGTCTCTTGATTAGAGGGATTATACCTTTTCTGTCGAATTCTTTGGCAGTAGCAGAACCCAATTTTGGAACATCATTCCAAATGGATTTTCTACAAACAACAACTTTTTCCTCTTGTAATCGAACCAAACCAATTGCAGAAGTTAATGTAGTTGGTTTGAACATCCAAGCGGATGTCATCCTTTAATCCAAAAACAAAGCAACTAATCAAGAAGGCATTTAGTTCTATTCACCAGTTTTTTGAACTCCGCTTGATATTCCCGTAAAGATTTGGTCTGTCTGAGCTTGGCAAGAGCACCAGCAGGATCTTCGTATTGAGTAGGACCAAATTGTTTATTTAATGCTTGCAAGAATTCACGCCAAGAGATGAAGATGTGAGTCTTCTCATACCATCGATACCATTGTAAGGCCTTGCATTGCAAGTGGAAGGAGACTACAAATAATCTTTCACTTGGGTCTATTTGGTGGTAAGCAAAGCACTGTTCTGCACGATA
Source organism: Pachysandra terminalis (assembly GCA_031762675.1). Taxonomy (NCBI): domain Eukaryota; kingdom Viridiplantae; phylum Streptophyta; class Magnoliopsida; order Buxales; family Buxaceae; genus Pachysandra; species Pachysandra terminalis. The sequence goes on from JAUPMG010000011.1 coordinate 4,048,973, forward strand.
GATCCACCCCAAGGGATCTCCACCATCAAATGTAGGGAAATTGAGCTTCTAGAGCGAGATTGGATAGCTCCATGAGACCTTGAATGAGAACCCTCGTGACTTTCCCCTTGCTGTCCGGAACTCGCTAATTGATCATATTTGCTTTCAAGAGCTGAAAGCTTCTGCATGATCTCAGTCAGAACCTGTTGAATTGGCCTTTCTTCTCTGCACTCGGCTGCTGAAACAGTCGGAATGCTTGTGAATAGACGGGTTATCAAGAAGCACAATAAAGCCATTACCAAAGTATTAGTTCGTTGGGTAGGATCTACAACAGAAAAGGACACCTAGGTACCCCATCACACCTTTACTAAATGGTTCCCACCTTCAACCATAAGGACAAGGTTGCTACAAGGGGGGAGGAATGATACAATCCAACATGAGCTGAGTAGTTATTTATATTATGAGTTGCTGACCTGAGCGGTTATTTTTGTTATGCGTAGTTACTTCTGTTAGTTAGTTCTGATTTGCTAGTTGTATCTCTATTGTGGTTCTGTTATGATTCTCTTGTTATTCAGTTGTTAGTGGTTAATTCAGTTAGAGTCTTTCTGTTAATCACTTAGTAATTCTGTTAGAGTCTGTGAACAGAGAAGTATATCTTCTCATGTATAAATATCATTCTGGATATGAAAGAAGTTAGCTAGTTCCATAATCACTTCTTATGAAGTTTGGAGGAAAGGTTCCCCTCAAAGAGAACCGTTTATCTCAGTTTTGCTTTCTGGTTTGTAAAAATTACAAGAAGATATGTATCAGTTTATTTGTTGCATACTTAACTGTTGTTCTAAAAGCCCCAAGACTTATGGAAACTTATTTGGTTAAACCCTTAACATTTAGGATCGTAACAACCACCACGCTTCGGTAGCCGACGTCCACGGTAGTTCACTCTATCAACACTGACCCGATGGTAGCCTTTTCCCTATTTGGCAGCTCCACTCACCTATCAGTATTCAATGACTTGGCACCATGCCCATAAATTATACCAAGGCATTTTAATCCAGCCTATTGGTCGCCTCTTCCGTGACTCAAACCTATGACGTGATGCCTGCTCTGATATCATTTGTTACATGCTTAACCGTTGTTCCAAAAGCCCCAAGACTTATAGAAATTTATTTGGTTAAACCCTTAACATTTAGGATCGTAACAAAGTTTCCACAAGTCCTGGGGCTTTTGGAACAACGGCTAAGCACGTAACATTTACTTACTAACCCACCTAAACAATGTTTCGCTATGTTTCAGGAACTTCAAAATGTTTTGTTTTTTCATTCTTCATAAAAATCTGTTTAAAATTGAAGGAATGTGAAGCCCCATACCATACTGCTTATGCATTGTGCATGCAGAGGTCATAAGTCCATGTTAGACTTTCATATGATATATTGACGAAAGGACAGCCCTATTTATCATATCAAGCCATAATGAAGCGAATCAGTTGACTGCATTAATATAAAACAAAAGGAAGAATCATCATCGAGAAGTTTAAAGTCTTGCATTTAGACTTCAGTTTAACAGGTGTGAAGTAAGTGAAGATGCTACTGGAAAGAATAAAACTCATCTTCCACTACAAAGCCCCGTGTAGAACAATCCACACCATTGTGATTTTCGACAGTTGTTTGCTTATTAAATTCTGGGGAAGATGAGATCTGCATCTGTTTTGATCTCAATGATTGCAGGTATCACCTATTCTAAACTAAACAAACTAATCAAATTTAATCCAAAAACAACTATGAAATACAAATACCCACCACGAAGAAGATATCTGCAGTGTTTAGCAAAAACATAGGGGAAAAATACAAATTAAATAACCAGAAGACCTCTATGCCATATAATTTTATAGAGCGAAGTGAGGTCAAATTCATATTACAAAGAAGAAAGAACACCTACCCAGCTCGTCCAATTCAATAACCAGTGGTTCGACACTGAGCCGCTTGAACAATGACTTCACCTCCAAGGAATACCTTCATTCAGAATTCAAACACCCCATTTCGTAATTCAGCAGAAATATCCAAACTCGAAGATCGAAATCCATAATTTGGCAAAAAACTTTATAAGAGATCACTAAAATTAGATCAAGAAACAACATACATTGCATAAAAATAACAGTAACAGAGATCTTTAGATTTGAACTCACGAGCACCAGGTTTTGGAATAGATGACAATGAGATTCTCAGAAACAGTTTTCTTGACGTTCTCCTCAAGCCGAGACCCAAAAGAAGCGCCCGTAGCTCGAATCACAGCAGCTCCGTCTTTTCTTCTTCCGCCATGTACACTGATGCTTCTGCCTCTGCCAATTATGCTATTGTAGCTATTACTGTTAAAGGGGAGAGAAGAAACAGAGGACTTATTGAGAGAAGGATTGAAGTTGCGAGGAGAACTAAGAGCAGAAGTGCTGACTCCCCTCAGAGAAGAAGCCTCCGCCATTGTTGCTTTGCTCTGCAGCTTTTTATTCTCTTTCTTCGCGTCGATTGGTGCTTCTTCCCTCAATCTACGCTTTTTTAATTATTTATTATTTCTGGCCCTGTATCCCCTACGGCTTTCGGCAATCCATACAGCTAAACGGTGTTTTAAAATATTTTCTTTATAAAAATATAATACTTTCCTCGTATTTTAAGAGAGTCGAGAAGAGACAAGTGAAAAACGATTTTCAAACTTCAGAAGTTCCACGTCTTCTAAAAATAGTTATGTTATTTGTTATTTTTACTTATTTGTACATGTATGCTCATCTGAAGAAATGCTTATTTGTTTTTTGTTAAAATGAGTCTAACGGTACCCCCTCTTTGCATTGTGTACCCATGGTTAATGATTCATAGGGTACCCATAGCATTAAGAGGGATACCTTTGCCTTAATTTTTAAGCATGTGGTACCCTGTGCATTATTAAGGCTGGAGTACCCAATCTTAATCCTTGGGTACCGGAGTACCCCCTCTTAATCCTTGGGTACTGGGGGTAACACAGGGCTTAAAAAAAAGTACCAGTAATGTTTCAAGAATTTTGGTGTTAGTGGTGGTTTGGGTGTGATAGGGGCATCGTGTTGTGGTGTGGGGAGTGTGTGGTGGGGGGTCGCC
>JAUPMG010000011.1:4053902-4065730 GCA_031762675.1 Pachysandra terminalis
AATTTAACAACTATTTATTTACTTATGTTTTCTTAAGTATTTTAATTGGGTTTTGTTCGGAATTTAATATTAAGAAATGTTACTTAAGGAAGAAAAACGATTAGAAGTATGATCAGTTTGGAATTTTGGAAAAACTGCCGAGAATTGGTTGTTCGGCGAGTATGCACCGAGCCTCATCTTCTAAGTTTTCAGTCCCTGGTTTTGGCGCCGACACCTTGCTCGATGAGCCGAGCATGCACCGAACATCACAGAGTGAATTTTAATCCCCTGGTTTTGGCGCCAACCAACTTCTCGATGAGCCAAGAACGCGCCGAGCCAACCCTTGAGACAAAAACCCAAAAAAATATGAAATTGCCATCGGCGACTGCTCGATGCGTCGACCAACGCCCTGAGTCCTGCCAAAACACACACCGGCGATCTCTAGGCGTGCCAAAACTTGCAAAGTTGTTCAAATTTGATTATATTTTTGTGAGCATGTGTAATTTGATCTTATTAGACTAATTCTAATGTTATTTAAGCATAAATATGCATGATTCAATTACTTATATCCTGTTTGGACTATTATTCACATGAGTTAGAACATGATATTTTGATATGATTGATTTTATATGATTTTAACATGTCAAGCATGCTAGGTAGACTTATTACACATTGTACACAACTATTACATGATTAATTAACGTGCACAATCATCACTTGCACATCATTAGCCTTAAGACCATGGATTTGGTCTCTAGGTCTACACCATTTGCATGTAAATTCATACTACTGAATTTTTAAAGACTATAAGGAGATTGTTGTGATCTGAAAATCACAATAGGTGAGGAGACTTATGCATAATTATTTTTGGAGTTGAGGGACTAGCTATTTCAATATACCTATTTTTATTCTTATCTTACGAGACAAATGCCCGTCTTGTTGGATAGATGATCTAGTGAAAATCTGTTAGTAGATCTGTTTATATATGATTCACAATGAACATTTCACTTAGGTGAAGCCCTGGGATTTTTTCCCATGATCGGAAATAAAGTGAAGAAATTGGGACCTCTAGGTCGCAAATCCTTAAAACTATGATGCGCACATGGAATAACTCCCTATTTTGGCCGTATATTCGGGGGATAATATTATCTTGTTTAGCCAGGGGTTTGATCGGGTGTGAAACATACATTGAACGAATGCTATACAGCAACCTGCATTGCATATTAGGTTTGTTTGTTAAATCACACTTGGTGACTATACTTGTTAGGTGCACATGCATTAATAATTGAATCAGCCATTACATTGCATATTATATCTTACTAATTACTTGCATTGCATCAGGTTACATGTTATATATATATATATATATATATATAGATTTCATTCATACTTGCACTTTCAGCACACATTATAAACATATTGACCATTATAATTCGTTACTTGTACTAACTATTTTGACGAGTGAGCCTTAACCGTACTTCAAATTATAAACCATGTTTGATTCGTTTATTTACTGAGCAAAGTATAGCTGAAACTTTCGAGCACAACATATTTCAGGACCTATAGTTGATGGACACATGGACCATGAGGACCAAGGTGGTGAACAAGAGTGCTATGAAGATTTTAATCATAATTAGAGATTTATTCGATAATTTTCCTAGACCTTGTAGTAGGATTTTATTCAATATAATTTCAATACTAATTTAAATAAGTTAGTTAATAGGAATTTGATTTAAAGCATGAGACTAGTTTATTATGCTTTCCGCTGTTTTCTGTTTGAAGGATGTTATGTGATGAAATTTATTTTTATAACGTTATTTTTCTATACTTAATTTTATATAATATCCTTTTTAATTAAATGATATTTGACTATATATCATTTATCCACTCCCATTTGGATATGGGGTGAGAGTTGCAAACTAGATTTGGGGATTTCAATGAGATCTCTAAATTTGATTCGTGACAGCACGTCTCCTCGGGAGATCCCGACCCTCCAGGCGCGCTGACCTCGTCGCGCCCCATGATCCTGCCCCAATAAAGGTATTGGGTGTAATGGCCAACATTTAGTGGTTTGTAGTGGTGGTATGAGGGTGGACTGCCGCAATATAAACCTTTTTCTCCTTTTTCTCTTCGTTTCTTTCTGGTCAGGGTTTCAAGTCTCCAGATCTTGAATCGGACTGGTCCAAAAGTTGGATCGTCCTTAAAAAAGCAAAAAAAGAAAAAAAAATTAGAATCGAAACCAGAAAAAAACAATCCAAACAATCGAGAACTAGTATCAGAGTATGTCAGCTTCAAAGTTGAGGAAATCTCCCTACAGATCTTCCTCAAATTCAAGAAATAACGAAGGAAGAACAACAGAAGAGGGTCGTGTCTTTGCAGCTCCAGATTCAACACAAGAGACGTCAAGTCTTTGTAGAGGAACCAGATTGGGAGCATAAAACAACAGAAAAGGATTCCGTGATTGAAGAACTACGATCGAGAATCGAGAAACAGAGGAAGTCTGCATCTTTCTGCCGAGAACTGCAACGAAAGGGAATGAAACAGAGTTGCAAAGTTAAGGTTTTATTCTCCAAGATTAGCTTCGAAGATGGAAATCTGTAAGACAAAAGCTTTAGAAGACATGAAAGCCAACCAGAAGAGGAAGACTAAGCCGATCGGGACTGGTCGGTATCTGACCGGTCCACACTATTGGCTTGGATCGTTCGTCTTATAAATTAAAAAAAAAACTTTGGAATGGTTGAATCGGTCCGATCAAGTCACTGGATCGGTCTGGATCAACCGGTCCAGATTGGTATTGGTTGTACCGGCCTATCTAAAGCCACTTGATACAATAGTTGTATCGTGGCTTGGGATCGGATCAGTTCTGGCTGATAGGCCTGTCAACGGACCGGATCATGATTCGAATCCGATCCTTATCTGATACGATAATGCCGGATTCGGTAGAGGATTTTAGTGATTATCCGATTCGAATAAAAATGATCCGATCTGATCCGAAATATAATCAGATCGGACTCGAATGTTTAGTGATCCGATCAGATAAAGATCCGATCCGGTCCGATTATATATATATATATATTATATTTACAAGTGATCGGATCGGATTTGGATATTCCGAATTCATTATCTGAACGAATTCGGATTACCTATTTCATGATCCGTCGGATTTCGGATCAGATTCGGATTTTCGGATTTCGCTATCGGATCAAACTTTGATCAGTTGAGATTCGATCCGATCCTTGAAGCCATATTTCCAAGCCCATCCAATAGCGGGCCGGTCACTCCGAGTAGCCGTAACTTAAGATGATCTGAAAGGCAACAGAAAGAGGCTCCGCAACAACATCGCGTACATCTGTCTGGTCCGTAAATTCACGTGTAAGATAATGATTGGATGAAATTGAAATTGGGCGTGGCAGTAATCAGAACTGCGAGATACCGGCGACCGGCGATACAAAGATTAAGGAGTAGTAAATAATAAGAAAGAAATTACACAGGGAGAGAGAGAGAGAGGGAGAGAGACGTACGGAGATCTGCAAAAGAAAGAAACAACTCTCCTTTCTCCGAGCCAGATCGGATCCTTTCTTAAAATTAGGGTTATTTTTTTTCTCTTTTCCGAACTTATTTTCGAGGATTTGTTCACTACTCTCGAGGTTTGAATCAATTGGTAGTTGAATTGAGGTGTAGATTCATCAGAGGATTTTTTTATTTTATTTTCTTTTCTTTTTGTGTGTTGATCTGAATTGTATTCGGATTTTTTCTGGAGATTTCTTTTGAGATTCGCTGATATTGGCATGAGAGATGTGGAGATAGACTAGTTTGGTCGGGGATTCTGTTTTATTTTGTTTGAGAGGAATCCATTATGTGGAAGACAATCGGCGAGAAAGTGTATGTGATTTGAGTAATTTTATTCTCCTTTTAAAGAAATGGCGTCGGCGCAGGTATTACCCAATTCAGCAGCTTCGTCACGCAAAAAGGGGCACCTTGAAGCTGGGAAACGTCGGGTATGATATCAATTCAATATAAAAATGATTTTCCTCGTGTAAATGTTTCAATGGGGTTAAATTGTATAGCTCATACCAATTACTCATGTATATGTGAAGTGGTTATATATATATTTTGGGATGAAAAATTCCATTTTGATTGATATTTTGGAAGTTAATGTTCTCTCGGTTGTTCAATTTGTAGATGTTCGTATATTTCCTCGATGAAGGAAAGTGAGATGTTAGTTGGGTTGCATATACACTTGACCTGTGGACTCTGTTGTTCTTATGATCTTCTTGAATCTTTTATGTAAACACAATTTTTTGAAATTAAAATCTGCTTTGGAATTAGAAGCACATGTGAAAGGGTTCTCTCTACTTAGCAAATTTTGTTTAATTGTAATGGATATGTTGAATTAGAGGAAGTAGGAAGGCCTTGACCACCTCTTTTATATTTTGAAAGCCTTTTTTACTTTTATCATTTTGTTGTGTCTGCTGGGGAAGCTGAATTTTTAAAATCTCATAGGGGGTTCCAATTCTCCATTTGTTTACCCATGGATTGCAAACCCAAAAAAAAGTCCCCATTTTGTTAGCTTTTACAGTTCTGTTGAATCTCTTAAGAGTGCCTCTAGTGATATTGCTTGAATCACATTTCGCAAACAAGAGAATCATGAGATGATTATAATAAATTTAGACCTTCTTAGGGATTATTGTCTTCTGCTTTTATCGATTTTTAAATTTTGTTTATGCAGATATGTCCTTAATATTTATCCGGGGTAGGCAGATATTAGATGGGACTTTGATAGCAACTGAGTGCGTAGAGAAGAGAGAGGAGGGAAGCCGGAGTTAGTATCTAAATTAGATAGAGAGAGCCCATGATAAGGTAGAGTGAGATTTTATAGATTCATTCCTTAGAGAGAAGGGTTTAGGGCATAGGTTGAGGAGTTGGATTAGGGGATGTGTGAGAATGCGATCTTCTCTTTCATTCTCGATGGTTGTGTAAAAGGTCATTTCCATTAGCCAGGGGCCTTCGACAAGGAGATCCCTTATCACCCTTCCTTTTTATCATTGTCAATAATATTTTGAGTTGTTTCCTCTCAAAGGCAGAATCTGTAGGTTGCATTACCTGTTTCGAGGTACGTTGTGATCGAGTGCCTATCTCTCACTTCCAATTTGTAGATGACACAATCCTTTTCCTAAAGGCATTTGCGGATCAGGTTTACTGGATAAAGTGTATTCTCAGGTTTTTGAGATGGTTTTAGGGTTGAAAGTCAACTTGAATAAGAGTTGAGTATCAGTGATTTATGTAGAACCATGTACACTATAATAATGCGTCAACACTTTAGGATTTAGAAGAAATGCTTGGCTCATGAAACATATTGGCTTACCTCTTGGAGACAACCCATGAACCTTTTAGCGGGATCTAGTACGGGAAAAATTGAGAGATTAGCCATGTGGAAAAGACAGTCTTTTAATGGTTGAATCACATTGATCGAGGCTAAACAATGTCCTAGTACCTTTCTTTTTAAGCATGGTTTAATATCCTAGGACTGGATATGGCCGAGACAGTCCATATCAACTGTACCAACCGGTCCAGGTCTAGTCCAATCAAAATAGACAAATTGTATTGTTGGTCCTTTCTTTTTTTTGTCAGAGCATAACTGTATATAAGAAAAGGAAAAGGGAAAAAAAAAGAAAAAAAATAGAAGGAGAAGAAGAAGCGGACCACTGGTATGCCTCTCTCTTTCTCTCCCTTTCAGTTCGTCTTTATCCCTCTCTCTCTTAGTCTCGGTCTATCTTTCTCCCTCTTCCCATCTCTTACTCTCGCTCTCTCTCCTCTCATATCCCCACCTTCTCCTAATCATGTTCCCCCCCCCCCCCCTCTTTCTCTCTCCCTCTCCTGATCTCTCTTCCCTTTCTTTGTCTTTCTTGGTCTACCTTATTTTTATTTTTTTTATTTCTTGACTTTTTAAATGAAAATGAACAGACCAGTATATAGCAGTATGTGTTGTTCTGAACGTCTTGAACCGGTACGAAATGGCACTAGCTAGGGCAATGATTTTTTTTTTTTTTTGTATCATAGGTATGTACTGGACCAAGCTTGGCTGATTCCGATAGTACCGGTTGGTATGGGAAACCATGATTTTAAGTGCCCTGGGTAAAGTGGTTAGCAGGATTAAATAACTTCAGAAGGATTTTTTGTGGGAGGGCAGTGGAGTAAAAAAGGATCATTTGTTGAAATGGGAGCAAGTTTGTTGGGATAAATATTGTGGGCAAGGATTAAGGTATCAATTTTGTATTGGTTATTGGCTGATACGATACTACTTGGCTGATACGGAATGATATGAACCCAGCCCCACTCCAAGAAAATCCAAGAAAATAAAAAAATCTAAAAGTTTTCTTTGCTTTTTTCATTAAAAATGATGAAAAAATGTACATAAAAACAAAATAGCATAAATAATATGCAATCTCAATATAAACGTACCGTAGATAGTATTTAAGAAGCTAAGAGTGATCATACTGCATATATTGTATCATGCCAAAGAAACTAAGGCTAAAAAAGTTAAAAAAAAACATACATGATATATCTGTAAGTTAAATAAATGTCGAACTTGCTGGCCATAGCTCCTAATAGTAGTAATGGTTAGAGAATGGGTTGAAGAATCGAAAAATTTCCAAATTCTGAATTTTTGGTTGAATACAATTAAGATTATAAAAATTCTTATTAATTTTTCGACCAAATATGTAGATCTGGAGGAACATAGCAATATGAAGCAATAGGTGAGAGGGGGAGAATTTTGGAGCTTGTTTGAGCTAAAAATGGTAAAAAAGACACCCTTGAAAATATGGGTGTAAAATAGGAGTCCAAAATTTCATGACTGGGATCAATGTCTCCCGATACATCGACGCATATTGGCGAAACAATTATTTATTTATTTTTTTATATATTAGCCGATATGATCAATACAAGATTGATATGGGTTGAGTTGTATCAGCATATCGGCCAATACATAACAACCTTGAATATTTTATAGTATCAGGACAAAGTACCGTATTGGCCACTTTAGAAATCGATACTTAAAAAATCTTGATTATCATGTCTCAATCCTGGTAACACACAATCACGTAACTCCGCCCTTTTTCCCTTTTAGGAAAATGGATTTGGAGGTTTAATGAAGAAGGAGATGATATTTGGCGCAAGGTCGTAGTGACCAAGTATGGCATGCATGACAATAGTTGGGACTTGAGACATCAACCTTTGTGCCAGGATGACCCATACCAGCCCGTGGAAAGCAATCTCTTTCCTTTACTTTGTCTTTCTTCCTCGGTTACGTTTCAGTGTTGGGTCTGACACTCATTTCATGTTTTGGTCTGACCTTTGGAGAGGCTCCAAATTGGCCTTGCTTTCCCTCGTATCACTAGGTTGTGTAGTCTTAGTGATCCTTTTGTGCCTAATATTCTTTTTTGGTCTCTAAAGTCTGTGGAAAGCAATCTCTTCCCTTACTATATCTTTCATCCTCGGGTATGTTTCCGTGTTGGGTTTGGCACTCATTTCGTGTTTTGGTCTGACCTTTGGTAGGGAGACTCCAAATTGGCCTTGCTTTCCCTCGTATCACCAGGTTGTGTAGTCTTGGTGATCCTTTTATGCTTAATATTCTTTCTTGGTCTCTAAGTGGCCTAGTGTGGAACTTCCTGTTAATGATGGACCTTAGACCAGTTGAGTTGGTAGAATTAGGAGCCCTCTATGTGTTTTTTAAGGATGTATTCATAACCCACTCCACTTTGACACTCTCATCTGGGCCCAGATTCGAGAGGGCTTTTCTCTTCCAAGTCATTTTTTTTGGATGTATCAGAGGAGACATAGACTTGCCTCCATCTTCCTTTTTTTTGATCATTAACATCAATTTCATTAATCATCAAAAAAGATCACAGAAAAAAACAAAGAATCATGATATGTGATCCAAAAACAAAGCAAAACAACAAAATAAATTACAAAGGAAAAAGGGAAAAGGAACTGTACAAAATCTTATCCATCTTTCATCTCAATCTCCTCCCCCTAGGCAACCCAGTCCCAAAGTCCACTCTCTCCACACCTCTTTTGGCCCAAGCATCTGCAACATCATTCACTGACCTCAAAACATGATTAAAAGATATGCACAACCCGGTAGAAAGGTAACGAGCATGCCTAATCCAATAAGCATACTTCCAAGGGTATCTATTATCACCTGCCATCCAAGAAATGACCAACAATGAGTCACCTTCAACCTGTGGAGACTCCAAATTCAAATTCCTAACTTCAACCAAACTGGCAATCAAGGCTCTCAACTCACCAGTGATAGAATCCACAATACCCATCGAACCAGAAAAAACATGTAAAATAACACCATCAGAATTCCTGAACACCCTCGAATCTCAGATCTTCCTGGATTACCCAAAGAAGAGCCATCGAAATTGAGCTTAATACAGCCCCTAGGAGGCGCCTTCCAAACCATCTCTTTCGTCGGACTAAATACCGAAGAAAAAATCAATTCATACCAGCATCTGACAATAGCATCCATAGATATGCCTTTAAATTCCTGCCTTACAGATATCATCCAACTCGCTACCATACCTAACATGAAATCAATAAGCCAAGAAAAGGGTCACTGAGCCTCCTAAAAAATATGCCTATTCCGCTTACACCAAATAACCCAAAGAACCGAAAAGAAGAGTACCTCACAAAAAACCTTGCCTCATTTTCCCAAACCACGGAATCGCCATTGATCAAACAACTCTAAAATACTCTTCGGTAAAACCCAATCCATCCCCATCAACTGCAGAAAATGCATCCAAATCTCTCTTGCCGTTGAACAATGAAGAAAAAGGTGATCCACTGTCTCCCCTTGGTTCCTGCACATGAAACAAATATGTGGAGAAATGGCTATTTTGCCTCTCCTCTTTTGAAGCATATTTCCTTTGGAAAGTGAGGGTCTTGCCTATAATCAAGGCCTTCCTTTGGACCACTTTTCTCTACAAAATTAACATTGAAGACACTCTGCAATCAAGAAGGAAATTTCTAGTCTTATTACCTCAGATCCACTGTCTCCCCTTGGTACCATTAAGCTCAATTTTGATGTGAGCTCGATGGGAAATCTGGGATTGTTAGGGATTTGGGGGGTTTTCAGGGATCATCAAGGCACTATTTTACATGCATTCTTAGGGCCGATCTGTATTGGGGATGCAATGAGCGCGAAGATTTGTCCATTATTGGTGGGATTGAAAGTAGCCTGAGATAGAGGATTTAAAGATATTGTGATTGAGGGAGACTCAACCACATCCATTTCTTGATGTACTTCAGCTCGGTTAACCTTGGCGATTTTCCCATCTTGTTAGACATGACTTGACATTGACTGGTGGATTGAACACCTTGTTTTTTCATATGCGAAGGTTGGCCAATGCCATCACGGATAGTCTAGGTAGATAGGGAGGATTTTCTTTTTGGGGATTACTTTGGAGGAGATGATCACGGTTAGTGGGGTCAGATCTGATCATCTTCTTACATCTATTATTTAGCTTCCCTTAGTTTCTTTTGTATGTTTTCAACTTTTTTTTTAGGCCCTCTTTTTTGTACATCCTCTCTCTTTTTATTATTAATATCTTTTTGTTATTCATCAAAAAAAGAAAAAAAAAAGAAAGAAAAGAAAAGAAAACAAAAAGGGATTACCAAAAGGTTGAAGATAGAGTGAATAGAAATTAAGCCTAATTTTCCATTTTCATGGTCTTTTTACGGTTGTCATTCGTTGTTATTAATCAACAAATACTGGAGTCAACTGAATGGTGCTTTTGGAAAATTTCATCTTTCTTTTTAGGCCTGGTTGAGGTCTATGTTGTACTTCTCGTCTCTTTCTAATTAACATTTTTTTGTCATTCATAAAAAAAAAACCTGGGTTACCAAAAGGTCCAAGACAAAGTCAATAAAAAGTAAACCTAATTTTCTATTTCCATGGTGTTTTTTCGATCGTTATTCATTATTATTAATCAACAAATACTGGAATCAACTGAATGGTGCTTTTGGTAATCTCTAAAGCATCTTGGGTATGCGGTTCATATATTTACTTCTGTCTATTGCTTTCTTTATAGTTTCTTTGTGTTGTTCTTGGAGCTCCTTGTTGTAATCTTGCTTCCATTCTGACTTTCTGGTAATAAAAAAAAATGCAGGCAGCTTAATCATCTTGAGCAAGATATAAGCAACCTAATCGGTAACCTCAGGCAAAGTCCTTGTGATGATACCACGAAGTGAAATTAGTTTTACTGGAAATCTGTATTGTAAGCTTGTAATGGGTCAAACAGTGTTCTTTATGCAAGTAGTATTTGTCTTCTTTGAACACAATGAAAGTTATGTCTTTTTCCCCCCTGCTTTTGTGCCTCCTCTAAGATGTGATTGTTCCGATTAGAAGCTTGAGTGTTACATGTCATGAACTCAAGTTTGTAATGAATATTGCCCGATGTTGCGAAGGGTGAGACATTATGTTTCGCTTTTCGTTGAAGACATTATGTTTAGCTTTTCATTGAAGACATTATGCTGTATTTAATCACCACATAAGTATTATAGATGAGAGAAGGAATGGATTTCCTTTTTAGTCTCACATCAAGATTCTTCTTATGTTGCTTCCGTTGGAGCACTTTCTTCTTCATGATACTCAGATGTTCAACCTAGGTTTCTATGATTCGTAAAGGTTCAAATTATCTTTGATTCCTCCATCCACTTGGCTTGGACTATCCTTCTACAGACTTGTTCTTATTGTCTCCAAAAGTTGGTTGAGATTGAATAGGTTCTAAATCTCATTCTTCTCAATCACGGTCTCATTTACAGAAAGAGAGTGATTTTCTCGTTTGTCTTGCAATTCAGAATCCCTTTCCACCAAGTGTCGAAATTCACTTTCGAAACATTGAATATCTCTCTCAGCCTATAGGGTATGAATCTAATATTTAACTACATGAATACTTTCTTTTTATTTTTGAGAAACCCTCATCACCGTGCTCATACACTTTCCTACTAAAATCTAGGATTTTAAATTTTGGATAATTCTATGAACATTTTGGGCCAAATTGGAGTTTATGGTACAAATCTGGGTAAAAAATTGAAATTCCAAAATTTTCTTGAATATATTTTTGAAACTAGGAAATCATTGATGGATTAAAATACCTCCTAAAACACATTTTTCCAGTATTAAGATTCGGTTTTCTAAGCGAAATATAACACGCCTTTTAAACAAAATTGAGAACGAATGTGCTAGATTTGGAGGATTTCATCATGAAAAAGGGGTTTTTTGGGGGCTAACAGCTGTGATAGTGTTTTAAGTTCAAATTTATTGCTTTCTTGCATGCATTTGGTCTGAAATGCATATGAAATTCGTGTATATGTATCTAATGGATTCAATACAGAAATCTTGATTTAATGGGGGGACTAAGATATTAGAACTTGATTTTTTGACTACGATATTAGAACTTTAATTTTTTTGGCTTCATACCTGTAAAATTTGATAATACCATATATGTAAAGTATATCTAGTAAAATAAAGCCTAAGCTATAGGTAATAATAATGATTTATGGAAAAGATAGTAAAAACATGCTCACTTTTTGGAAATTCTATGATCCCCACACGTGATTAAGTACAAAAAGCTTAACACCACAATGAGAAATAACAAGAGATAACACAAATTTTTCTTCACTCCTATAAAAGCACCTCGTCACCAAGAACAATCTCCATCTTGGTTTGCCTACTTTGCTAACCTATTTTCTCTCTCATTGGCCGACCTATGCACCTAAGGCTGCGTTTGGTTAGCGTCAAAGTGCGTCAAAGGAAAAAGAAAATGAAAAGAAAGAGAAAG
>JAUPMG010000011.1:4103949-4115206 GCA_031762675.1 Pachysandra terminalis
CTTCTGCTTATTTTGTTTAGTAAAACTACTTTTGTGTTCTGTTTTGTGTTTGATGGATCGATAGGATTATAACTGTTATGTAGAGTACTTTTTGTTTTATTTTCAGGTGCTATATGTGCAACCATAAAAAAACTTGTTCCGTTTTATAGTCTAGCAAAGATAAAAAAACAAAATAATTGGACAAAAAAAATTAATAGATTAAATGGTTTCAAATTGATTTTCATTGATTTTCATAGCAAATTAATGCTATAAAATTCCTATAGCCAAACTCTTAGCATACACATCTTAAGGAGGGTGTCAATCGATAGCAGACAACCCAAAAGAACCGAACCATTTTAATAGGGTCAATTCCATGTCTTGTAGACCCTGTTGAATAATAACTGCGTAGACCCTGCATACACCCGTCGAGTAATAACATAAACTTGGGTCCCAGTAAAATATATCTTAGATAGAAGTTAACAAATCTTATAAAAAATTACATTATTAAGTATAAATAAATGACATTTTATGTTTAATAGATTATTATTTTTTAACTTTTGTTTTTTACAAACTTTAACTATTATTTATTTCTAAAGTTAATATCATTCAATGGATAGATAAAAGTAAAGTAATTCTAAAAAAATGTAGGTTAATCACGTGCAACGCACGTGCATTATTACTAGTAAACAAAAAGGGTAACTTTGTCACTAAAATGATATTTAAAAAGTCAAAGATTTTTTTACTAAAAGTTTTAATGAAAAGACAAATATAACCATTGTTAAATATTATATAACTCAAATGATAGTAAGGAATCTAAAAATTATTATAATTAAAGAAATATTATATTACTCAAATGAGAGTAAGGAATCTGAAAATTATTATAATTAAAGAGAATAAATTAGTAAAAAACAAATCATAAAAATGTTTTAATTCAACAATCTTAAAAAATTGGTTCACCTCATATAAGTAATATGATATGATATAATGTAGATATAGATATAGAATTTTGTATTTCATTATTATATCTATTTTTTAGATGTCTTATTTTTTACTTTTTGAAAAACCCTAACAAATGTGTGATGTAGCAGTTATCTAAGGTCATAATGTTCAAATAATGTGGAGAAACGATTTTCTTTTAAGGAGAGTTAATGAAGTGTACTAGTGGAGGTTTTTATTTTTTATTTTTTTGGGCAATGTACTAGTGGAGGTTAATGTTAGTTTTAGCATGCATGATATCGCAGTAGATCAGGTGCGGGTGGCCTTGCCGTGCGGATGAGTGTTAGTGGCACTCTGTTGGGCACCCGCACATGTGAATGAAAGAAAAAAAAATCTAAATTGTTTTTTTTTCTTGTTCATATAAAATTATGTGATGCGTACCAATAGAATGCCGCTCGCATTCACCCGCACGACAAGACCACCCGCACCTGATCCACTTTCGCATGATACGAGGGTAGGTGAAACCGATAAGATATCCCTTAAACCTTAGCCAACCATTATATATCACCTTACCATGAGAGGGGGGAAAGTAAAACTAAAAGCCTAAAACACAAGTCAAGTTGAGAGAAGAGAAATGAGTCCTTTGGGATGTTGGTAGGACATTCTCTCAAATGAAGGTTGGGTTGGGTTTGGGGTTCGATTCCAGCGTCTCCCCTATATAGGATTCCCGCGTCTCCCCTATACGGATTCTCGCGTCTCCCTTATATGGGTGTGGTCGAGTGACCACCAGCACGGATAAAAAGGACGAGCATCATTTTGTGTTAGTTCATGGTGCTTGTCATGGAGCTTGGTGTTGGTATAAGGTGATTCCATTGCTAAGACAGGCAGGTCACAGAGTCACTGCTCTTGACCTTGCAGCTTCTGGGATTCATCCTAAGCAAATCGAAGAGGTCAAATCATTTTCCGATTATTTTGAATCGTTGGTGGAGTTCATGGCGAGTGATTCTTGTTGGTCATAGCTTTGGTGGGCTCGTTGTATCTGTAGCCATGGAGAGATTCCCCAAGAAGATCTCCGTTGCCGTTGTTAGTTATTTTGTTGGCATTCATAACAACGATATTCACGAGATATTCAAATTCAAAATTCAAGTTATTCTCAGAGATATATCAGGATATTGCTAGAGATTTCCTACAGCTGGTCAATCATTTAATAAGAGAGACTTCTAATTAAAGTTGGACTCAAACTCAACTTAATTAGATTCGGTTTGGAGTTTCTAAATTCCAGGAGATATCGATTGGTTGACGAGATTAAGATTTGATTTTAATTAAAATTAGACTCAATCTCAACTTAATTAGATTCGGTTTGGAGTTTCTAAATTCCAGGAGATTTTGATTGACTGAAGAGATTAAGATGTGATGAGAAAATTTGATTCTGTTTTAAAAGATTGTTATGGAAGGATCTCAAAAGATTAGATCAGTTTAAAAAACGAATAAGGAGATTCTGTTTTTGAAATCAGATCTCACGTTCAGTGGTTGTTGCAACAAATGTTACAACATTCCAAATTTATCTTCATTCGAGATTTGAACCAGATCTTTTTATCCTCACCCGCTTTTGTGTCAATGGCAAGGATCAAGGTAACCGGCCGATCCAGATCCGATCCAAAAGTTGATAATCTTTAAAAAAAATTAAAAAAAAAAGATCGGCTGGACCAGTTGGTATCGGACCGGTCTAGGCCGATATTTGTTGGATCGTTCATGTTATAAATTAAAAAAAAACTTTTGATCGGTGGATCGGTCTGATCCAATAATTGGACTGGTTCGTATCGGTATCGGTTGGACCAGTCTGATCCAAAGCCACTTGATACAATAGTTGTATCTGATCCAAAGCCACTTGATACAATAGTTGTATCGTGGCTTAGGATCGGACCGGTTTTGGCAGATCCCAATACGGACCAGCCAATCAGGACTGGATCGGTCCGATCCTTAAAACCATGGCCAATATATGTTGGATCATTCATGTTATAAATAAAAAAAAAAACGTTGGATCGGTGTATTAGTTCGATCCAGTAACTGGACCGATCCAAAGCCACTTGATACAATAGTTGAATCGTGGCTTAAAATCGGATCGGTCTTGGCCGATCCCGATAAGGACCGGCTGATCCAGACTGGATCGGTCCGATCCTTGAAACCATGGGGACAGGATCTGGTGTGGGGTAATCTCCTGTGGAGTTGCTGTGGGGTAGAGATAGCCCCATGAGGTGAAAATACCATTTCACCTTTGCGAGCCCTACCATAAGGGGTGAAATGGTATTTTCAACCCATGGGCTGTCTCTACCCCATAGCAACCCCACAGGGGATTACCCCATAGCAAATCCGCTCCTGCAACCATAGTGGGTAGGTGAAATCGATAAGATATCCTTAAACCTTGGCCAATCATTATATAGATAAGATATCCCTTAAACCTTGGTCAATTATTATATATCACTTTACCACGAGAGGGGGAAAGTAAAGCTAAAACACAAGTCAAGTTGAGAGGAGAAATACAGATGGATAAAAAGGACGAGCATCATTTTGTGTTAGTTCACGGTGCTTGTCATGGAGCTTGGTGTTGGTATAGGGTGATTCCATTGCTAAGACAGGCAGGTCACAGAGTCACTGCTCTTGACCTTGCCGCTTCTGGGATTCATCCTAAGCAAATCGAAGAGGTCAAATCATTTTCTGATTATTCTGAACCGTTGATGGAGTTCATGGCGGGCGTGCCTTCAGAAGAGAAGGTCATTCTTGTTGGTCACAGCTTTGGTGGGCTCGTTGCATCTTTAGCCATGGAGAAATTCCCGAAGAAGATTTCTGTTGCCATATTCTCCCCGGCTATGCTGTTGGGCTCTGACATCACTCGCTACAAAAAGGTATTACCTCTCTCTCTCTGACATATACTAATAGGAATTAAGTAGACAACCAAGAAATAAAGCATAAAGCATCTCTCTCTTACACACATTAATACAAGAGCGGATCATGTGCGGGTGGTTTTGTGGTGCGGGTGAGTAAATGTAACATTTTATTGGCCTTTGTGGTGCGGGTGAGTGAAGGCGGCATTTTATTTGGCCGCGTCATCTAAATTCGAGTGAATAAGAAAAAAAAACATTCAGATTTTTTTTTCTTTCATTTACACATACGGGTGGCCAATAGAGTCCCACCCGCACTCACCCGCATTGCAAGGCCACTTTTCTTTCATTTACATATACGGGTGGCCAATAAAGTCCCACCCGCACTTACCCGCATTGCAAGGCCACCCACACTTGATCCACTGCCCACTAATACGAACTAAGGAAAAGACAATGAAATAAAGTACGTCTCTCCCTATCACTAATGCAAACTAAAGAAGAAGACAACAAAGAAATAAAGCATGAAGATCCCATTTTCCACGTCTGGGAAACCCTTATGCAAAAATGGTAATTGAAAAAGATGAAATAGTTCTCTCTACCAATCATACATCCATTATACCCTATTACTTTTGTTCTTAATTACCCTCCTAAAAACATGTTGATTAATGATTCTTACAGTGCTGATAGCAACTTGAATGAAGATAATTAGGGGTGTCAATTGGTTCGGTCTACACCAAAAACCGAACAATCCAAACCAAAAAAAGTCGACAACCCAAACCAAAAGAAGTCGATTTGGTTTAGTTTTGTATATATATGTGCATGTATGTATGCATGCTTTATATAGAAAATAGTATTAGTTTTGTCAAATAGAATCAAAAAACCGAAATTTTCGGTTTCTATTTCAGTTTTTGGTTTTATTCACTTAGTTCAGTTTGGCTTTCGGTTTGGTTCGGTTTACGATTCAGTGTAATGTAATTTGGTTTGGTTTAGATTTGATCACTAAACTGAACCAAACCGAAAGATAAGTACTAAAGAAAAACAAATAAGCAACTATCACTTATCTAAATGAAAGACCCTTCATAATAGATAACGGTAATGAATGATTCACCCAAAAGAGATCTATATGTCCCCCAAAGTAAAAATGTGACATGTGGCGGTAATCACAATCCCTGAAGTCCACAAGGTATGGGACACAGAGGGCACCTGGACATTAAGCTTTGACATCTTTTGAGTACCCTTTGCATTAGGAACCTCGTCATGTTGCACTCAAAGTCATCCCCTCCCTCCGTACCCGTACAATGAAGTTTCCATCCGCCAGTAGGATCAATGCTACTCGTACGCAACTCATGCACATTAGTCCAAAAGTAGTCGTCCATCTAAAAGAACATCGTCTCCCCAGACAGCCTCAGGTGGCACCTCTGGAGGCGGACACCCCTTCTTGCTCAATACGTCAAAGCCACGTGCATTAGCCTCATCATTTTTATGACCGGTACCCTTGGTCCTCGCCATTGACACCACGTTCTGCAAAAGTGCAAATGAAAGAGAAGACTCATGGTTAGACCGAACACAAATCTTGACTATCATTAACAACAATGGCCGACTTCAATGACTGAGGAAAACATAGAACCAAAACTAGAGGAAATTGCGGCAATGCGAATGGAAAACAAAATTAAGGGCCTAGTAAATTTGCAAATGGGTGACTATTTTTCATTGTTGTTGACCCATAACATTCCATCCCAAACTAAATGGCCCGAGATACTTGTGAGAAAATCCTTATATGAATATTTTCTTATGGAGTTTGGGTTTCCATTGGCTCTTAGTTTGAGCCGGATCTTCTGTTATGAAGAGTCTTGGATGCTCCTGTTATGTCCATGAGAATTTGACATGTGTCCTAGGGTGGGCAATATTAAGAGTGATAGCATGCCCTAAGAAAATGGTGAACCGTAGGGGACTAAGACACATGTCAAACTCTCATGGACATAACATGAGCATACAACGACTCTTCATAACAAAAGATCCTAGCTCCTCTTAGTTACATCCCTCGTACCCCTTTTGTAGAATCCATTTAGCTTAGAATATTGGTGCATTATGGTACATGTGACTGCTTTATTTACCAAATACGAGTTCATAAAATTGGTTCCATAGGTGTTGTTTCCATTCTTATCTCATTTTTATGATCTTACCTAATTATTGTGCTTAAGGATTCATTCATGGGGTTCTCAAGTCCCAAATATAGGACACTTCCATTTAACAGTTTTAATTTTGGCTTTGATAGGTGGTTTAATTATTTTTTTGTGTGCCTAATTATTGTGCTTAAGGATTCATTCATGGGGTTCTCAAGTCCCAAATATAGGACACTTCCATTTAACAGTTTTAATTTTGGCTTTGTTGGTACTACTCTGCAGCCGAGAGACTATGGTTTCACAGATAGCAAATATATGTTTGACCAAGACCCTCCAACTTTCGAGTTTGGCCTAAAGGACTTATCATCCATTTTGTATCAACGTTGTCCAACTGAGGTAAGAGATAAGAATCTAAGCACCTTAAAGATTTTAAAATAAGTGGTTGTTAACATGGTATCGGAGCAGGAAGTTGAGTGTTCGAATCTCGGGGTGAGTGTTCGCCTTGATACTTTGTGTTCTCCCACGGATGTATTGTACCCATGTGGAGCCCGCACGTACGGGAGGGTGTTGCACCTTTTGATATACATTGTTGTGCCGTTCTCTAACAGCTTAAGCTTTAGAATAAGTGGTTCTCAACACCCCACAACTATAAGAGTGAAATCCTTTGTGATTTGGCATGTGATTTGCTTGTGATACACATGCCATTGCACCTTGTACCCAATCATAAGACCAACGATATGTTGTTTTGGTATTTATAATTTAGGATTGTTTAGGTTTAGGGTTTAGGTATGAGGTGGTTTAGGTCTTGTGACTTTTAATCTACGTTTGGCTTGGCTTATATAAGAGCTTATTTCGGCATATAGCTTATTAAAGCACTTTCTAAAATTAAAAGTGTGTTTGGTAACACCTAATGGGTAAGTGCTTACCCATTAGCAGTAGAGAAAGGCTACCCATAAGGAGAAGCTGTTGAGAACAGCTTCTCTTATCACTTGTGCGGGAAGATATTTCTGAACTTAGTAATATTATTATAATACTTATTTTACCCTTAAAACTTTCATAAGCACTTAAATAAATGTTATTTCTAAACTTTAATAATATTTTCATAATACTTACTTTACCCCTAAACTTTTATAAGCACTTAAATAAATGTATTTACCAAAAGATATTTTCTTCAAGCAAGCAATTTATTGTTGCTGGGGATAAGTGCTCTCATTGAGCCACTTATCCAATGAGTGCTTATTGCCGGGTCAAACGCAACCTTGGCTTGCTCATAAGAAAATAAAAACAATTAGTCACCATTTGCATGGATAAGTACACGATGTAACATCATGCATGCCAAAGGAAATATCACACACTAATAGAGTATGCTTTTGACTATGTATATCAAATGATTCAATACCTCGCACATGAACAAGACATCTGTGGAATAACACAGGGCATCGAGACAGACACACCACACACAACCGCACAGCAACAACACATCCGTGAGAGAATAAACACATAGAAATATAGGCCCCCGGGATTTGATCACTTGACCTCCCGCTTTGATACCATGTTAAACATCAATTACTCTAAAAGCTCAAGCTGTTAGAAAAAGGCACAACAATATATAATAAATGGTTTAATTAACAACTTTCAATTATTTTTTTCTCATACATACTTGAAGAAGTGTCTCTTTTAGATACGTCATTTGTAATGTAACAGGATTTGACATTGGCAAGTATGTTGGTAAGACCCATCGGAATGTGGGGTGAAGCAGATTGGTCAAAAGAAATGGCATTCTCAAAGGAAAATTTTGGATCTATTAGTCGAGTGTACATCGTGTGCGACGAAGACAATATGACAAAGATTGATTACCAAAGATGGATAATCGAGAAAAGTCATCCAGATGAGGTGAAGCTGATCTCTGGAGGAGACCATATGCCCATGTTCTCTAAACCACAAGAGCTTTGCACTTGTCTGTTGGAAATTGCGGAGAAATATTCTTGATTTCACATTTAACTTCTTAAAACAAGCTCAAAAACTATTTTATGATAATAAATTTGTTGATGGTATTTTATTGTAAAGAAGTTATTATCATATCAACAGGATCCAAAGAGAAAGTTTAAGTCAAACTATGATGGTATTTTATTGTAAAGAATGTTTTGTTCAGTGGAGCTCTAATTTTGCAAGAGATGGATGGCGATATTTTTCTTGAACCTACAAACTCAGATGCAGTTAACTTTATTATGCTTAATAGTCCTGTAGAATCCAATTTTTGAAAGGATATTAAACTTTATCATTCTTTATTCATCTCAAGTGAGCTTTAAATAGACAATACAAGGATCTTTAAAAGGCATGTACAAGGATATTGCCTAAACATAGGCCTAAACATAAGCTTAAATATATGTAATTGAATATGTGCAAATATGGAAAGTATGAAACTAAGGAATATTGCCTAAACATAAGCCTAAATATATGTAACAGAATATGAGCAAATATAGAAAGTATGAAACTAAGGAGGCTGCCTAACAGTATCTTCTCGAGATGAACTGGAATCAGTTATTGCTAGATTCTTTATGGAAATAACACACCTATAGCAAGATCACCTATTTGGGTTGATATAATAAGGGCTATTAATCTAGCTTCCAAATGGTTGAAGTCACCATCTACCGAAAATATTAGGACTACACTTCTTGACAAGAAAAGGAGTAAAATTGATCAAGCATTAGTGCCTCTAAAGCAACAAAAGCCAACTTATGGGGTCTCCATAGTCTCAGATGGTTGCAAAAATTTCAAAATAAATCATTGGCAAATGTAATGTTAGTGTTGGAGGAAATGCAATGTTTCTTAGTGGCATTGATTGTTCTAGGGATCATCAAAAGTCAGGTGGGTAAATTGCTGAAATTTTACTTAAAGCCATTGAAAGTATGGGCACATATAATGTTGTGCAAGTTCCAAAAGTTTCCATGACTTTTACAGCATTTCCGAGCCTATGCAAAACGTATCTCGGCATGTTTCCATCATTTTGAATGATCGATATGCTACCTCGATGTGATACTTTGAACCATGACAATAATAACATATTGTTTTCAATCACCGCATACTTTTGGTGTCAGTTCATAAAGAATGATAAATAGATGAATGATGAAAAAGAAAAAAATTGAATAGTCACAGACACTAACAGCATAAAACTTCAATACTAAAATCTTAAAAGCATATATCTCAGGATCTTTATACATAGGTGCCCGTGCATTGAATGAAAAAAAAAAAAAAAAAAAAGTAGTACTGCAGGATCACAAAAAATGAAATAATTAATGTTAGAGGATCTCACAACCAGGATCTGTACAATGTTTCGAGCTCAGGTACACTGATGGCTACAATACAACCTGCCAGGGCATATTTCCTTTTCAAGTATAGATCTAGAGTGAGGACACTTCCTACAGTGGTTGTCAAGCAAAGAAAGTTGCAGGAGAAAACATGAATACTGACCATGATATGCAACAGCCAGCTTAGCTCACTGATAATCTGCCTCCATTTGAATTTGATCGTCAGCCATTTGGTAATTTGATCTCACATTCTGAAGAAAACAAATAAATTCAAAACTCACTCAAACTTCGCAAACAAAAATATCATGCAATATGAGTTGTGCACATGGATATTTAAATGTCTGTAGTTGTATGTCTATGTAACAGTAACATGCTATAAACTTGTGGCAATCTCATTCTTTTTTTTTTTTGGTGGAAATGGCAATCTCATTCACACACTATCAATGTTAATCAAGTAACACTTTCCCAACAGAACAACATCAATTTGTTGCTACAGATGTTAAACCTGTGTACATCCAATATCACGTTGTGAAGAGTTCCGACCATGAAATTTAAATTAATTCCAGACATGTGACAATACCTTCTGAAACGGACTTAGATAACACATTACCTTTATTGAATGCCTTGGAACCATTAATAGACATGGTACACAACCACTTAGTAATAAAAAAATATGATAATGGTTCGAAGAGACTGAATGTACCTCCAGCAATGTAATGTAGTAGAAGTCTTCCATATGCTGCATAAGTGCACTCCCATCTCTTATTGACCGAAATATATTTATCTCGGTATTCAAGATCTTTTCAACAAGTTCCTTTTCTCCTTTCATCTGTACACAATAATCCCATATACAATTGAGGTCAGAAATTAGAGAAAAGCCATCCTCCATCACTCTTATCACTTCATAATTGCTTGCAACATGCATAACTCAATATGGATAGAGAACATTGTCAATTGAGCATGAAATTAATCAGTAAGACAGCCAAGTTCCAATTTAGAATAATAGCTTTTTACTTATTTGCAAAATGGCAATTCCACTATCTGTGGGATCTGTGTGTGGAATACAACAATAACAACAAAAAACCCTTATTCTAACCATTGAATTAGGAAACATGAATTCTGTTCCATTATCTCAATCTGTCAAAACCCTATCTTCAGACAGTTTGTGTAACTAAATCATTTCTGGCCGACTCCAACCACATCATTTGATGTCCCCTTTTAGATCATTTAATATGCATCTCCCAAGTGCCTTCCTAGGTTACCATTTCACATGCTTACTTAACCTATGTGATCTTATATCCTATTTGGGTTACTCCTAGATACTCTTGGACTTGTTCATTCCCAACCTTATCGTTCCTAGTCTTTCCACCCATCATTCTCAACATCCTCATCTTAGTAACACTCACGGTATGAATATGTTGCTTCTTTGTTTCCCAACATCCTGCTCCACACATCATAACTCGCCTAAATCAGTTGTTAAGTTATATAGAAGAGTAAACTCTCTTATGTGTACCAAAATGATTCATCTACCTTTGACAATAAGGTTTGGTATTTTGTTCCTTTTTTTGTGTGTGTGTATGAATGTACAACTATGGAAAGAATTGGTTGGATGTGTATGCATTTTGTATACCTTGTCTATTAGCTATAAAAGCTTTTATCATCGAATAAATATATAATTTTGTTAAACACCAATTACTCTAAAAGCTCAAGCTGTTAGGCACAACAATGTATATCAAATGGTTCATTACGCCCCCCGCACGGGAACAAGACATCCGTGGGATAACACAGGGCACCAAGGCAGACACACAAACATATACCCTCGGGATTTGATCACTTGCCTCTTGCTCTGATACCATGTTTAAGGTTCTAAATACCTGTTTCGCTCGACATTTCACCAGACTTGTCTGGCGAAATGTCGGGGGCATGCCAGCGAAATGTCGCCGGTATGGTGTAAAATTTCGCCAGGTTGGAGAAATTTTGTTTTTTGATAATTTTTTTGTTTTTTAAGGTTTTAAATGGGGATTGAAGTTAA
>JAUPMG010000011.1:4119862-4137024 GCA_031762675.1 Pachysandra terminalis
AAATACACTAATAGGAAGATTAAAGCCTCCATAATATTTTATTCCTATTTGATCACTAATTTAAGCTATCTGATTAACACTACCCTTAAGTTTAAGAGTCTAAATTAGTCAGTTAATGATCTAGGAATTTCTAGAGTGTCAGTGTGATTTTGAAGGTTAATTGATCTAAACTAAATTTACTAAGTGAATTTAACTCATCAATCTAACAAATTACCATCCTACCCTAAGGTTCTCCATTAATATTTTTACAAATTATTCAAGTTATTACAAACCCAGAACCCATTAGGATTTCGGCAGACTATTCGATATACCGAAGAGTCCACTGAGCCTATTCGGCAGACCCCTCGGTCTACTGAGATTTACAATTTTAGGTTGTTTGATCTGGAATTTTACACATATGTTTAATATGATCTGATTTAATTGAATATCCTATTATATTGGTTCGAATATATGTGTATCATATGCTCACATCTTATTTGATCATATTTTCTCTCATTGATCTTATTGGCTAAGTTTGATGAACATGTTTGACCTATGAGAATACATGCATATTACTTGCTTTATGAATGGTATCCTCCATATGGATCTAACTACAATGATTAATGATCATGTGATGTTCTATGTTCACACTACATACTTGCTCATGACTATCATGATATCATATTATACCTAGAACACTTATGTTGATGAATTAATGATATTAGATGTTATTCCTTATTACTTGTTTATTCATCATTATCATACTCATTAGATTGCATTAATTATATGTTAACTGCCATCATGATTAGTTAGAACATAATGCACATTGTACACATACTTTGAAAGCTTAGTTAATGCGTACCTTCTCACTTGCATAGCATATACCAATATTGTTGCATAGTGACTTTGTATTGGTCCAATGCATTAACTTGACCTTCATAACTTAATATTGATGGAGATTATGATTATAACGAGAGTATTATGATCTGGAAATCATAATAGGCGAGGAATTTCAGGATTCATTATATTTTATGTGTTGACAGACTGTACATCCTAATAAACCAATTAATTTGTTTACTCCCATGATGAGGGATATTGTAGGTGAGGGACATTTCACATTGATGAAGCCCAATACCCAAATTATAAAGAGTGAAATTCTGTTAGTAGATCGACTTATGTATGAATCACAAGGAGCATTTCACATTGGTGAAGTCTTGGGACTTATGCCCCTTGATTGAAAATAAGGTGAGACGCTTGTGTCCTCTAGGTCGAAGCCATTAAAAACTATGATGTACCCATAGAATAATCTATTATTTTTGCAATGTGTTGGGGGATGAGTGAGCATCCTTGGGTGGTATGATTGAGATCATGTGTGAACATACATATAGACGAATACTATACAGTGCATTGCATATTAGATTGTTTGTCTTAAATCACATGTGGTGATCATACTTAGGTGCACACCATGCATTAATAATTGAAGCAGCATCTTGCATTGCATTACTTTATTATTGGTTATATCATGTTTGCTTGAACCACAGGATTGTATCTATGTGATTACTGACTTGATTATGACTATGCACCATTGTGTGTGTGTGTGTGTATTGCATTGTGGATTATTATACAGATTTCCTTACTAATATGGTTTATCTAACACATGTGTGATTCATTTGAGTTTAGAGACTATTGTTCTTTAAACCATTGTTGTCATATGGAAGGACTATATTGTTATCACTTATATTTATTGCTCATTGATCATTATTATATATTAACCACTTATTATATCTTTATTGTATATTGATCACACATCACATATATTGTTTCATTATTGTCTATATGGATTACCTTTGAAGAGTGGCATTATCCCTACTTCGATTATAAACATTGTTAGACTTGTTTACTTACAAAGCTAATGTAGCTTACGCTTTCGAACATAACATTGTCAGGACCTATAGATGATGGATGTGTGGACCAAGATGAAGGTCAAGGATGCTTTGAGGAGATTAGTTATTATTAGGGTTTTACTTGATGATTTTAGTAGAATTTGTAATAGGGATTATTTGATGTGATTTCGGTACTTATTTTAATAGTTAATAGGGATTGATTTGAAGCATGAAACTAAGTAGTTTATTTCATTTTCCGCTGACATGTTATGGATGTTTTGGATGTAATAGCCATATTTTGACTTCATTCTCAATATTATATAAATTCTCAGATTTTACTTGATGAATTTGGCTATGTATCGTTTATCCACTCCCATCTGGGTATTGGGTGAGAGTTACAAACTAAAGTTAGGGACTCCAATGAGATCTCTAGGTTTGGTTCGTGACAGGACCTACAGTTCATGAAGACTTTCCCATTCGTTCTTGTTGGCACTTTCTCTTGGAAAGGGTTTAACTTAAGACTTTGTTCATGTTCTCATAAGTGCCAATGGGCAAGCGGATCATTTGGCTAGAGAAGGAATTGTCATCGAGTCTTTCTTCAGTGAGGTTGTACCGAGTGATCTTATGGTTGAGTAGTTTTAGCTTTCTTCTCATTCGAGGATCTGTTTTTTGTTTCTTGTTATTTTTCTTGCGATTGTTTGTCCACTTCTTTGTGGCCTAACAGCTATGTACATTCTTCTCTCTTTATTTATACTATCTTCATTATTCATCAAAAAAATAAATAAAAAAAATAATCCCACAACACGTATGAGTAATCATAGGCAGATTCCCCGTCGTCGTTTTGGGATTGAGGGTGAGTCGTTCATGATTGTCATGCTTAATAATGATGAGCCTTGTTCATACCATGAGGCATTATCAACACCTATTTCACAGAAGTGGATGATTGCTATGTAAGATGTAATGATTTCCATGGAGAAAAACCAAGTCTGGGAACTTGTTGATCTTCCCCCTAGGCGCAAGACCATTAGAAACAAGTGGGTGCTAAAAGTCAAGTGCAAGGCGGATGGAAGTGTAGATAAATACAAGGTTCATCTCGTGTCGAAGGGTTACACCTCGAGAGAAGGTGTTGACTACGAGAAGACATTCTCACCAGTAGTGAGATTTGCCTCAATTCACCTCATTCTAGTTATTGTCACCAATTTAGAATTGGAACTCTACCAGATGGGTATCAAAACTGCATTTCTCAATGGAGAACTGGATGAGGAGATCTCTATGAATCAGATTGACGATTTCGTAGCTGAAGGATATGAGCACTAAGTTTGCAGGCTCAAACGCTCTATGTACGGCCTGAAACAGTCATCCAAACAGTGGTATCTTCCATTTCATCGAGCCATTATAGATTTTGGGTTTACAATGATTGAGGAAGACCACAGTGTGTTTGTTAGACACCAAGGTAGAAGTTTCCTGATCTTTTCACTGTATGTTGACAACATATTGATAGCAAGAAATGATTGTCACCATTAAAAAGTGGTTGTCCTCCAGTTTTGAGATGAAAGACATGGGCGGGGCAGATTATGTGCTATGAGTTAAGATTCATAGGAATCGTGCTAAGAGGCTTGTTGGTTTGTCCCAGGAGACTTATATCAAGAAGGTACATGAGCGTTTTAGGATGCACAATGCTAAACCCATTGCACCATGTAAACTTGGACCAGAAAAAACCAGCATCTATTAAGTTACAATCACGAATCATGTCATTGAAATCATCAATCGCATGACATGATAGCCTGCCACCAAGTTTTTCTTCTTGATTGGAAATAGTATTAAAATCTCCCCCCACCAGCCACGGGCTATACATAGCAACAGAGAAAGCACGAAGATCATCCCATAGACTCCTATGAGCAACAGGAAAACATTTCGCATACACAATTGTGCCAACAAAAGAACTATTATTAGCATTGTCTTCAACAAAGAATGAAATGCTTTGTTGAGTTTTTAACAAAACCTGAAGATGTATCTCCTCCTTCCATAGTAACCAAATCTTCCTACCATCTTCAGCAGTAGAACAGACACATGAAAATTAATCCTCCTACTAAAAGCTTCACGACACCCAGAACCGATCATGGGCTCAAGAATCGCATAAGCAGCTGGTTTATGATCTCATAGCAAAAGCTTTGAGTGAGAGTCTCTTGATTCCCCACACCACTGGCATTCCATAAAACCTGGTTAGGCTGTCTTGCACCTCAACGTCCACGGGTTTGCATTCCGCAAGGCAAATTTCTATAATCACGTTTTCTTCTATTTTGTTTCCTGCTATAAACCACATTCCATGGAGCTTCAAGAACTTCAAAGTCTGAAGCAACACTCTGTATGATGTGAGAAATCCCAACCTCCTCCCTCTCTGAGTCAAGTATCTCCTCCTCTTCATCCCCAACAACTGCAATAGCATTAGCATTGATGTCTAAAAATTGAACAGCGAAACCAGTACTTGCATTTCCTTGTTCTTGCCTGATATGTTCATGCATAGAAGGGCATTGAAGACCTTCCCCCAATTCATTAATCAAATTAACACCTTGCTCTTCAACAACTTGGTCACAAGCAGATAGAACTTCCTCAGCTGACGAATTTGATTGCAAACTATCTTCTACAACGACTACATTAGATTGATCTAATAATTTCTCTTCAACAGTAGACGTACCACCTGCAAGCATGATGCCACCATTCTCGGAGGAATTACCACCACAAACGACTCTTACACCTAAGTCATTCTCTACAATGGAAACCACTTTCTTATTTCTTCTCATATCACAATCAGCAATCCTTAAATTTTTGGCCAATTCCGGATGCATCTTCCTGCACTTCAAAATCACATGCCCCAGCAAACTACAATGGCAACAGTATTTTGGGACTTTATCATATACAAGCCTTTGCCAAAAGCCGGATGCGCGAACTGAAGAAATCCAAACTTTTGGGGGCAAAGGCTTTGCAATATCCATTTCAATACATGCCCTAGCCATACTTGGCCAGATTAGGGTTAATGTTGCCCGATCAAATTGAAGAAACTGTCCCAATGAAGAAACAATAGGTTTCAGCAACGATTGATCAAAATAGTTCAAAGGAAGATGAGGCAATTGGACCCAAAAAGGAACCAACAGTCAACTTTTTTTTAACTTCCTTTTCAATATAATGGTTTCGATCATTCAAAGTATAGAGAGCAAAAATGTATAATGAGAATAACCCCCTTTTACATTCCATATGACTGTATTAATCATGGAAACAGGGTCGGTTTAGTAGGTCCTCAATAGACTTTGATTAGGATTTGGTAGTGAAACCTGGAGCATACGGAGCACCATTCTTATTCTTTTTCCTCGTGCATGTGCAATAATACATTGAGAGGCTTCCATATCATGTTCCTGGTCTTCTTCCATCTGAGCACTTTGATTAAGAGCTGCAGCACAATTTACAATTTGTTGGAATTTTGTTCAGAAATCCTCTTTCATGCACTGCAAAATACTACAATGGTGCCTCCCTTAGACATGGGAGCAGACCTAGGAGCTTTCGAAACCGAGTGATTTACATGGTATTGTAGATGGAATTCTGTCTTTGATTCTACTATGATATTCATGGCAAGGTTTTAAATTTCGATTTCGCCAGGGGAGCCTAGCGAAATTTCGCCAATATATCGCCAAATTTCCCCGAAATAGGGAAATATCGTCATGTCGCAAACTCAAAAATAGCAAAATTTCGCCGGCAAGCCGCAGCATGCCTACGAAATTTAAAACCTTGATTCATGGCTATGACTGAGATCATCGAGAGTTATGTTACATATCTCCACATTCATGTTTTCTGTACTGGTACTGAGGTCATTGGGTATCACATCTTGTTGGGTTGCACTTATGACAGCCACTTCAAGTTGGGGTATATCAGCATTCACCATCAATGGGCTGTGTGAATAAGGCCTCAATGGGTCTGAAATTGGGCCTCATGACCTACTTTTGTGGCTCAGCCAGAAAGGTCATGGGCCATAAAGGATGCCTCTATGTGCCAGAAACTAAGTTTTTAGTCATCCTAGGTTCCTTAACAAGCTGGGAAAGGTCACAGGTCTTAGCGGTTCTGTTCGACTTTAATTTCGACTTAGTAATTTAATCAATGCGAACCAGTGAAATTGGAAGATTAGATATTTTCTTTTTCTTTATTAACGATGTCACCAGGTCATCCCTGTTTGAACTGCTGGTTGAATTGGCTTGAGACCAATCTCTCTTCACTTGCAAGACGCCAGGTCTGGTTTTTTAAGCAATTGATTAAGTTCTTCAAAAGCTAGTTCCAATACATCTTTCTATTTCTTTTGAAGCCAGTTCTAACACAGCTTTGTACTTTTCACCAGCCGAAGCTTTTCCGATCCCATTAACATATACAACAAAAAATGAATCCAAAAGTCTTCACAGTCAAGTATTTCTGTAGTTTTAGCACTAAATGCTGATGAGAGAAAAATACACAATAATATTCTACGAAATTGTTTGGCTGAATATTAAGACTTTTCCTTTTGGTAAGTGAACATGGCGACCGCAACCATTTTAGTATGAACTTGACTCAAATAGAACTCAATCAATTTTGCTTAAGAAAGATTTAGCACAAAACTACAACATAAATGATAATGTGAATTCATAGATTATCGAATATGATTTCAATACACTAGATAAGCCCATCAGAATGAGAGAGAAAGGAAAGCTTCTGCAACATTACAACTTGAAAACTACGAAGTACTAATATATATTACCTCATTATAGACTTCAGCAAATCTTTTGTTCCCAACTCTAGGAGAACCAAAGTTATACATAGTCACAGAAATAGCCCCACACCTAGAACATATACACATAAAAAGAAAAACGTATCTTTACTTCAAGCAATTAGCACTTTATTGTAAAAGAAACATTACAAGTAAATTACTTTCATATTGTACAGAAATAATTTTCGACACTACCCAACAACCTTTTATGTCTATAAATCAATTTTTTGGCGCAGATTCTACATGGAATGATGAGTTGCAGAAATATTAAAACCAGCCATTATTACTAAATATTAATTCTTTACGTTGAGTTGAATGTACAAAAAATGAAACTACCACTGTATAAGACCGCCACATGTAGATCATTTCGACATGGATTATGGAAAGATAAAGAAGATTATGGGCTTTGTGGCTGAACAAGCACCGAGGGACATTTGGATAGCACAAATTTTAAGACCAATGAGAATTGCGGTCTATATGAATTGCAAATCTTTTGGTTTCCACTTTGTTGGTATTGAAATTTTAGTACTTGGTTAATACAGGGGAATTTGGTGTTGTTTTTGTTTTTTTTTATTCTCATTGAAAAGAGAGAGACAGAAAAATTTGTAACGAAACACAACTAACTATGGGAGGCAATGGGTTAGGTTTGTGTTGGCCATAAAAATGGATCAGGACACAAAATGGTCAAACTAAAGCTGCCAAACTAAAATGTAAATTCGGGCAGTTAAACAAGTTTACGTTGTTGTAAAGCTGTGACCAACCCATCAATATTGGGTTCAGGTTTATCTAAGGACATTAACACCATAAATCATGATGACCTGGACCCAATAAAATACAGGGCGAGTATGGATGGATTGACAGGTTGGACCAAATTTTGCCACCACTATGCTTAACTATCTATTTTGCTAGCTAGTCTTTTTCCCCCTTTTTGTTGTTTATCAAATTCATTATTCGATAAAAAATATATATGAATTTTTTAAATATACGATATTGACATTTGTGCAGACTTCACTTTTCGAGTTGTGAATCACATGGTGACAGGTCCATCTTGAAAGAAAAAAAGGCCAAATGAAGCCACCACATGAAAAACCTCAAGATTTGAATTAATGGAAGAGAAGCTCGCTGTGATAATAAAATATCAAAATTTTCATCAAAATAATATATGAATTTTTTATGAAATATTAAATAATGACATGGGTAGGCTCAACTTCCAAATTTGTGAGATACAAGGTTTTAGGTATCGGTTTCATATCAGGTTTCAGCTAGATCCAATATGGACTGCTACGAAACCAAAACAACTTAGAAAATCTAAAAATTCAGAAAATTTCAAAAAAAAAAACTATAAATGATTATTTTCAATAAAAAATGAGAACATTAAAATTAAAACTAAATAAAGAGTAAATAATTTGCAATCTCAATGCAGAAGAACCTTAAATAATATTTAAGAAGCTTAGTATTATCAATTTATTATGATGCATATAAAGTATCATGATTCATAGCAAAGAAACTTAAGCTAACAAAGTAGAATTAAAATACACGATACATTTATATGTGAAAAAGAACTAGAACCTAATAGCAATAGCTCCAAATACTAGTAATGATCGGAGAATGGATTGAAGAAGTTGGCATAATCATAATCTTGTTGGGACATTTGATTAGAACCAAACTTGATGCAAAAAATGGTTATAAGTAACATACATTAAAATCAAACAAATCCATGGATCTAAATGAAGAAATGGTTATAAGTAATATATTAAAATCAAAAAAAGGGTATTCAATTTTTTGTAAAAAATAATATAAAAAAAACGTCCTAAAAATTAAGTCAAAAATAGAAAAGCCCAAAGTCTTTGTCAAATCTCACATGTAAGTGTTAAGATCACCCAAGGAATGTCCTAAACATATAGATCAAATGAAATGAACAATAAAGCAAGAATTTACATGGAACAACTTGAAAAAAACTCGCTCACAATGACGCATGAACAAACAAAAAAAAAAACTAAATCTTGGAGATTTCGCTTCGTTTCAGATATTTTGACCACAAATGTTTGATTTTTACACAATGGATGCTTAGATCTTAGCTTGCCTATGCAAAGAGAGAAAGAGGTGTTTTGAGCACAACGGAGCTCCAAAACAGTGAGAATAAAGGGTTAAAAGCATGACTGCAGTCGTTTCTGAACCGACAAGACTCGGCGAATCATACTAAAACTTTTTTTTTGTACCGTGCAATACGAGACCGATATGGACCAATACATATTGTTGTATCGGCAGATATGATAGACATTCTTAATGTTATATATATCGGGGGGGCTATCGTATCGTCCCCTTCAAAATCGTTACGACTCTGCCAAGTCGTATCGGTTTTGGTCGAAACCTGAAATCTTGGTGAGAAAAGTGGAAATGAACTCTCTTGCAAAAATCTGCCACAACAGAGCTGTCATGTTTGTGAGAATTACAATAAACATCCCCTAGGTATGAATTGTAATTCTCATGGATCATGAGAATTTGGTGCCTTTTTTTCCCACGTTATTTTGAATGCCCGTGGGAATCGGTCATCCAAACATGAGAATTGCATTTCACACTTAACAATTCTAATTCCTGCATCTGAATTCTTGCGATCCAAATGCACCCTTAGTGTTCTTTGCGATGTGAAATATTATTGTCTTCGGGTTTTAAAAGGAGAACTGAGTGAAAAGCTAGAGAGACTTTAGAATAACAAGGTTTTCAAATAAGTTGGAGCAAGGCAGTGTGCTGTAGAACTTTGCACGGACATCAATAAGGATTTTTGTTCTTCTGAAATATAGCTTTATTGATATGTTGAAGAAATGAGACACCTAGACAGGGGGTCCAAGAAACCTTACCCCTCAAGATGCCTCTGTACATGAAAAAAATACAGAATTTCCAATAAATGTGAGTTAATACCTAATATAAGAAAGGACATATTTTTCAAGATTACAAATAGATCTCACTCCATTTGGAATAGAAGAAACCTCTTGATATATGGCAGTAGAGCCTGTAGCCCGCAATCTTGCTAAGAAATCAACAGCTGAGTTAACCTCTCTAGACACATGAGAACAGACATATTGCACCTGGGAAAGAAACTCCAGAATCACATTCCACCAGTAAATGAAGTGCCATGAAGAAATAGACGGGTCTTTTAACCCATTAACAACCAGCTTGGAATCAGATTCTAATTCAATGTGCCTTAAGCCAAGGTCTAGACACAGGTTCACCCCATCAAATAAAGCACGAACCTCAGCCAAGTTATCCTGCGGAAATGGAGAAATTGCGCTCTCTCCATTAATATATGCAGCACGTGTAGGAAAAACAGTGACTCGGTGGATCACCTCTTTTTTTATTATGTGGTGGCATGGAGATTTTGGGCTCATTTTCTTAATAAGCTTGAGGTATCTTTGGTCTTGCCTCAAAGAATGCATGCTTTTGGATCATTGGAGGTTTCCTGGAGTAGGGAACAGAGGTAAATTGATTTACGCTGCAGTTTTCAGGCGACTCTCTGGACTATTTGGGAGGAAGGAATAGGAGAATATTTGAAGACAAGGCAAATTGGGTTTCGAATTTGATTGAGTCATGTACACTCTATGTTGCCTCATGGATGGTTGTACTCCCAGAGTTCAGGGGTGTTTCTGTGGAGGATATTGTGACGAGGTGGAATACTGGATACAATTTGTCACTCTTCACCGTGGAATGCCCAAGTTAGAGCTATTTGGTCTCCACTGAGTGAGGGAGTTGTGAAAATGAATTTTAATCTCCTAGGACAATCCTGGTCCTTATAGAGTAGAAGGTGTTTTTAGAGATCACAATGGGAGGATTATACACATTTTCTTGGGTTCTATTGGTGAGGGAGACTCCATTCATTGTTGCTTTGGCAACTGAGCTGAGGAAGGCGAAGGTGTGGGGCCTAGGTCCGTTGGTGGTGGAGGGGGATTCTTCATCTGTCATCTCATGGATGGTATCGGATTCGGGAAGTCCTTGGAGGTTCCTACATTTAGTTCGGATGGCACTATTTTTGGGAGGGATATGGTTATCAGTTATAGGCTCATTCCTAGGGATGCAAATCATGTGGCTAATAGGTTGGCAAGAGGAGTGATAAGGGAGTCACTATATTCAGGACCCCCAGTTGAGGGGAGGACGTGGTTTGCAATTTCCCCGACATGTCGGTGAACTCTGGCAACATGTCGCCATTTCGCCTAAGGGTGATATGAAATTTGGCTTTAAATAGCCAGATTTCATTTTTACCCTCATGTCGAACGACGTGGGCGACATGTTGCCGACATTTTCGATATTTCCCCCATGCTACTTGACATGTGGTGAGTCTGGTGACATAGGAGAAAAATTTTCAATTTTTTTTTTGAAAACAATTAAAAAAATATATTGGAAAGAATGAAATAAATTGAAATAAATATTGTATGTTAGTAAATATTAACTATAAAATTGTTTAACCATTCTGCAAAATAAAAACAGATTGAAAATTTTTGAAATTTCGATTTAAGTATATAATTATAATACTATTGTAAATAATGACAAAAATTTTAAAAATAAAGAAAATATAGAAAAAAAATGAAAAATAAAAAAAGTATTGTATTTTGTTGGCACCTTTCTTTTACCTTGATGTCTTTTTTTGACAATGATGAGTTTGTTGAGTTTATTTATAGTATTGTACTTTACTCTGTTCAGTTTGTTATTTAATATATGTGTTGGAATGTGTCCCACATCGCCTGGCTCCACGTCTGTGCTGGTTATAAGGTGTCAGTTCCCCTCTTCTTAATACCTGTGTTTTAAGGAGTTGAATGGACTGGGCTTTTCAACTTGGTATCAGAGCTTGGTTGGGTTTGTTGTTCGGTCCTGTCTGGCTGTTGTGGTCCAGGGGGGTGTGTTGGAATGTGTCCCACATCGCCTGGCTTTGCCCCATCTGTTCTGGTTATAAGTTGCCAGTTCCCCTCTTCTTAATACCTGTGTTTTAAGGAGTTGAATGGGCTGGGCTTTTCAACTATATGATTGACTAAATTGGTATGGTATGTATCTTATTTTCTTATTTTCAAGTACTTTTAGTTATGAGATGTATGAGGATATAGCTTAAGTAGATCATATTACATCAATTTTTACACAACTTGCACACCTACAACGAGAAGGTGAACCCCCTCGAGCAATGTCCCTTGTTATGTAGACATTTTGTTTTTTACATTTTTGATGTATTTAGACACTAATTAGGGCTATTTAAAATTCGAGGGGGAAAACCCATAAAAAATCCCACATTTCCCCAGATTTCCCTTTTTTCCCTCGAGTTGCTTGAGCCACTTGGCGACATGCCAGGCAACATCAACATGGCAAACCTTGGGGGAGGAGAGGGGAAGGATGATTTCATATTTTCTTGTGAGGTCTTGGTGAGGTTTTGCGAGTGGACTTGGAGATACCTACTTGGTATTTTCAT
This sequence comes from Pachysandra terminalis, assembly GCA_031762675.1. Lineage (NCBI taxonomy): Eukaryota > Viridiplantae > Streptophyta > Magnoliopsida > Buxales > Buxaceae > Pachysandra > Pachysandra terminalis. Next base: position 4,131,954 of record JAUPMG010000011.1, read on the forward strand.
TATGTTATTGGTTTGGGAGAGCTGTACTTTGTTGTTCTTCTTTGCCTAATCATACTTTTTGATCTTTGTACATGCTATTCCATTTGATAATTAATATAATGTTGGTTAATTGAACCGTATGGCGGGACCCCGCATAAGACCTCGGCTCTCGCATAAAGGTCGTAACAACTTGAGTTCAGGTCCGGTGAAGGCGTGCCACACGGCATTGTATTGTTCTCTACGTGCCCTTTGTTAGGCGCTATGAGGCGGACCTTACCAAAAAAAAAAAAACTTTATCGTCAAACGAGTGGTCTTTCTTGCCCACTTCAGCTTCTCTCCCATTATTTATGATAGAAAGTGACGTATAAAAGGGCAGAGATAGAGAGAGGAGAGAGTAAACTTAAAAAAATTAAAATCAATATTTTATTAAAAAATTATGATGGGTGATATGATGATCATGACTACCAATTCACATACCCCTCAAAATTAATTAATTAAAGACTTGTTGTCTTTAGATTTATGCGGGACCCCGGGGTCCTGCCATACGTTTCAATTATCAAAAGAAAAATAGAAAATATGTCACTGTAACTATCATATAAGTCAAATATTAGATTGAATATTCAGAAAATATAATAGGATACAGACAGCAAGGAAATGAAGTACAAATATATGTATTCGCACTAATCTATTGTGAATGGAAAGAGAATATATGAAACGTATCAAATTATAATAGATGTAACTCACTTAGCCAAGTTACTTGATGACAGTTCAAGAGCGAGAAGGGTAGCTAATGCACCACCTAAACTGTGACCAGTCACATAAATATGCCATTTAGGCGCCACTTCTGCAATATCGTTTCTGTCATGGTACACATTTAGGTTAAGCATGACCAAACTAAAGATGTACACAATCTATATCTCATTGCATTTAGGTATGAATGCAAGCCAACTAAACAGGATGAGAGAAAATGATTTCAAATGCTTAGCATACAATTGAAAAAAACAAAAATCTAGATTTGTACTTTTATTGCATGATTTGAATTCCAACTAAATAAGTGCAATCTCCCATGATGTTCCCCATAAAACTTTACTTCTTTTTTTCAACATTTTCCCAAAAAGGAAAAAAAAAAACAAAAAAATCAATGCTTCCCAGATTTAAGCCAAATTGAAATTTCCCAAGAAAACAAACTTTGAAACTTTTCCAATTGGAAAGTTAAGGACAGGTATGATAATTCTAACCCTCCATTTTCTATAAGCGGCATCTTCCCATTACTAGCCAAATTATTATTATTTACAAACAACAACTAGACATCATATGTGTATTAAACAACAACATAAAAATGCCTAATCTCAACTGACATAATATATGTGTCCATAGATTTAAAATGTCTGAATAATGCTTTTGAATTTTAACTGCTGGTCCTGATGGCGTAAGGAATGTACATCAGGTTTGGCTGACACTGGAAAAATCAGCCAAATCCATTTACATGAATCCTGCTAAGATATCTCAAGCTCAAGATAGGAATTCACTAAGAGTGATTTCCCCGGATCGAATGGAACGAAGAAAGGAGATATGATGTAAGCAACAAAATCGAGTGGACAAAAGAATGAATATAACTGACGACATACAAAAGGGTGAGACAAATTAAAAAGAATAAACAAGGCATTGATGGCCTCACCATGCAGCAAAAAGTTCCAAGAGGAAATCGATTTCAAGAAAATAATAGTGCTTTACATAAGAGTCCCGATATCCTTAATATTTCCTATTTAGAGACTTAAGTCCAGAAACCCTAAACTAGCATCGAGACTATGGTTGAACAATTGAACTTCTAATTCTAAATCCGACTTCAAACTTTCTGCTCTAATAACAGACATGATATTGTCTTTAACTCAGAAAATGAAAGAACCTTCTAAATGTTTACCCATATAAAAACAAAACCTATACTTGTCCAGAATGTCTCAAATATTTAATTGCAGTGCGTACTCTCTTGGTCTACCAATCTGGTCAAATCCCATGTTAGACATTCAACTTTTTACTGTAGATCAAAACTATATTCTTGACAGATTCTGAATGTCAGTTTCAGAAACCTGTTAAAATCTTACTTACACTTGCCCAGCAACGTTCAAGTTTTAGATAAAGAAACTACACAATAACTTTAACCATACTGCAATTTCCAACCCAAAAGGACACCATTGGCTCAGTTATAGCATCTGAACGTAGCTATTGGAATAGTGACTATGACAGTTGGTATCAGATGCAAGCCCTGGTTTTCACTTCTACTTCTTTTGCATCCTAATGGTGATATAATTCAGATTTTGCCCCCACCAAGAAAAAATTCTCAAAAACAATTATCCTTCTTGTTCATACCATTGTCAATTACAACAGATCCCATCTCAAAAAGAACTAACATGGTAACGCCTGAGTTCATGCCATTATCGTCTCTTGAGCTCTTTTGGTCTTTTTCTCTTCACGTTTTCTAGTGTAATGAGATTTCATCTTCACAATGGTATGGAGAATAATGAAGTTGTTTCTCAGCTTCGGATTTGTCATTGAGGTTCAAAAGCACTTAGAATATGTGCTCATCCTTCCTAATTTCATCCTTCTTAAACCTGAAGGTGTTCCAATCACCATGGTTAGTGACTCTTGATCAAATCACTAAGGCCACCATTTTGATAAGTGACTAAGGAACCATACAAAATCGGATCTCGTCCTTACGTCAGAGAGAGAGAGAGAGAGAGAGAGAGAGAGAGAGAGAGACATGAAAATTGCTCAAGTTTCCCACCACGCCCGGGTACTGTGTCCCACCAGCAGCAACCGTGTCCACAATGATGTACATGAGAGAGAGAGAGAGAGAGAGAGAGAGAGAGAGAGAGAGAGAGAGAGAGAGAAGAAACACCTATTTATCGACAACATCCATTTTCAAGCTCACCACTTGTACAGTTGAATTGCATTTTAATCTCCAAAAATAGGCTCTCGGTCATTGGTTCTTATAATAAATTTGAGCCACTCCAAAGAAATTTTAATTAAAATTTGGTATTGATTTTAGATATAAAGCTAAGCTCAATATATGATGAATAGAGTAAATTCCACACCATTACACCCTCCCCCATGGTAGTATGCGAATATGGAAATAAATGGGTACAACTCAGGCATGCAAAAAAAAAAAACATAAAGTGTTGCTTCTAAATGTAAAAATAAGCCAACAAAATGTTTAGTTTAATTGTAACATGTGAGATTTATAAATATATGATTAAATAGTAGATCGATATGCTTTGTTCTTTCTATCAAAAAGGTACTAAGAAGTTCTCCTGTGGTTTGGTTTCAACTTGATCTGCCGCAGTTTTTTTTGTTCAATCTGGAAACTGAAATGAATAATTATTGTTCTCCATTACATGTAATGTTTCCATTCCTTTTACCTTTAGAGGAGATAGGTCTTGGTGATAAGAGATATGAAATTCCCATATTTGGTCTCTATTACGTTCCCTTAAATTTCAAAAAGGACAATAACTTTTGTACCAAACCATTGGAAACTGTTGAAGCTTAATTAAATCATAGAAATGTTTCAGTACCTTCAAAGTTCTGGTTTGGTAGCTTAAAAAACAAAACCAGTAAGGTGGAAACATATGGAATGACCAATGCTTTAAACTGTGCTGTTGAAAGCAGTGTCCTCCCTCACACATGAGCAAATCAACTCTATACACAACGAAGAAATTATTTTTATTGTTTGTAAATGAGCATTTGCAAGTATAAGGTATACCTTGTGATCATCATGCACAAATTGTACAGAAAATCTCCTATGAGAGGCAGAGAAAAAATATGAATCCCAAATGATCACTTCCCACTGGGTAAAAATAGTCTGCAACCTACATGTTTTTTCTCTGATAGAAAACAGAAAATTAAATTCCAAATATGTATGAAAGAGTAGAGATAATTACATTTTTTTCCTCTCTGATAAGAAACATAAACTCAAATTCTATATATCTACGAAACTCTGGAGATAATTACAAACCCGGGAAGAGGAATTCCGCCCAACTATACAAATACTCAACAACTAACCAATGCCACATATTTAAAAATCTTCTCTACTTACATCATGGAAATGAGGCTCCACCAAACTCCAATTGATCAAAAAGGAAACAATATCAGCACAAACATAGCAAACTGCTTGCAGCTTATACTCAAAGATCAGACAATTCCTCTCCTTCTAAAGACCCCAGAAAATACCAGAAGGAATCATACTACGCAAAATATGCCCCTTAACTCCAAAGAGACCCTCGGACCAAGAAGAAAGAAAATCTTTAACCAACATCATCTACTTACATGTTTTTCAGTTCTTTCAACATGGACAACCAAGTAATCAATAAACAACCTATATTGCCACAGATGAGGTGAATAAATCTTGATTGGTCAAAATTATCATCCATTTCTCTCCTTCCTGAATTCCCCAACACTCCTTGCTTCATTGGATATCTTTCTAAAGCTACTCCGAGGATCACTTTCTGAAGCTGATTCGAGGTTCATTTGATGTATGATTTTATAATTGCCTTTGTCATACAGATCATCTATATGATTACAGTCATCATTGCTGTGAGCCTCCTCTGTTCAAATTCATTTTAAATTGCCTAACATTCTTCTCTACAGAACACAACTGATCTTATATACCTTTCCGACAAATTTAATCAATCTGCAATTATGCATCAGTTGGTAATTCAAAAAACATCTCCAACACTAGTTCTTTGGAAAAAACACTAATAAAGATTATATAAATATTGGCTTTATAGTATGCACTACCCATCACTATCAAGTCATGCATTGTCTCTATGCTTTCAAACTATTAGATTCCACTGCATTCCTACAAAACTCTATTTTTGTATTTACGTTTTGTTTATGGAGGTTAGAAGAAAGTAAAGGAAGCATGACTTACATAAAACCAATTGATAGTTTAATGAGAGACATGAGCCTAGTCTTGACTGAATCATAAGCGCTTAAAAAACCACTGTGAACCTGAAAAAAGCAGCACCACTAATTAAATCATAAAAATGAAACAGATAGTATTATCTGTGACTTATCCATAACATAATATCTCATATCT
>JAUPMG010000011.1:4154540-4193027 GCA_031762675.1 Pachysandra terminalis
CTTCCCCTAGAAGCATAATCCAACTCGACAATACTCCACATCGTTCCGTGATTCTCAACCATTTCTTCCGATGATCTGCATGACCTTCGAAAATAAAATCCTTGCCTTCAATCCGATAGGTTTTCCTCATTCCTTACAACCTATATAGAGAACACTGATTGCAGAGGATCCGCTCCCCTCCTCTCCTACATCGTTGGAGGCAAGTTTGGTAAAATTATAATACAATTAACCTCAACTTTTATCGTATGAATACATATACATGTGACATATCTAGATATAAATCATCTCCAGAAAATGACCCATGTAAGGGGCAACGAGCAACCCATGTACATGCAATGTACAGAAGGATGCTAACAAAACAAAGACCAAATAGTCATAGCTATACATAATTACAAAGAGAAAAGAAGTCCCCATCCACTGACAAACATCCCAAGTCAATCACCCCAAAGGTTGCCCTTTTTCCTCCTTCCATATAACCATGCAGATAACAAAAGGGCATACACTATGTTATCATTTTTTTCTGTCAAGACCTATTTAGTAAATTGGAAAATTCTTTATTATAAGAGGATGAATGAGGTGTTGGAGTCACAAGACCTAACATTTTTTCTTTCTTATTCTCCTTCTCCATCAAACTCTTAAAACAACCTAGTATTAGAGCACCCTTCTGTCATTTCATCTTTCTTGTAGAATATCCAACTTGCTACTCATTATTTCTGACATCATCTGACTGCACAGCTAATATCAGCATCTGTCGGTCGGATATGGTGGACTAATGATGCAATGATGTTTCATTTCTAGAACTTTTGGTATTTTCTAGATTTTGTAACCGAAATATTTTGAGGAATGAGTAATTTTCCTAGCAATATCAGAGTTTTTTTTATTTTTATCTTCATTTTTTATGGTATTCAGATATTTGAACAGGTTGAGTTTAAAGAGCTTCATCTTGCTAATTTTGGTGGAAGTGGAAGCAAATGATTTCATATCTTCACTTTGGATGGTACTCGGTTCGAATACGTGAACAGGTCAAATTAGAAGAGCTTCCCCTTGCTAGTTTTAGTGGAAGGAAATGATTTCAATGATATTTGAAGAAGTTGTGGTGATTTTAGTACTCTTATGTGAACTGCCACAGACCTGTTGCTCTTTTTACTTCTAACAAAAATTCATGAAGTAACCTTCCAAAAAAAAAATCATGAGATAGATGTTAACTGCGTTGAGACCCTTAGTTAAACCTACTACATAGTTATTTGAAGGATTGGTAACAGTATTACATGATGGTTTGGATAATTAGAAGTGAATGTTGAAGTTGAACATATAAAATGGCTGAAAACCGCCGTGTAGGTGGATAGAATGGTCACCCAAAAGGATCTTCTCTGTCAATTATGGGCACCCAAAGTGATAATCCTTGGCTCATCACTAAGGCGAGACTAGATTGCATACAGTACCTTAAAGGAATAGGAAGTACATCAATCAAGTGCTTAGGGTTTGACAAATAATAGAAGAAAAATGAGAGAGAATAAATAAAGAGATTGGGAGAAATGCTTAGGTTTTAACGAATAATAGAAGAAACATGAGAGAGAAAAAATAACGAGATTGGGAGAAAGAGGAGAGTATGTCTGAACTTAAAGATAATCCCTCCTAGCTGCGCTCTTATTTATATAAAATGAGAAAAGTAAAAAAAACATAAAATACCCTTAAATAACAGAAACAATGCAGTACTAATAAAATAAAAATAAGATGATTATGCCCCTTGTAACAATTTCCCCTCAAGCTAGAGCATAGAAATCTATCATACCTAACTTTCCCAAAATATCCTAAAGCCATGCCTTACTCCTTTGGTCAAAATGTTTGCCAATTGATTCTTATTGAAATCCAAGAAATAAAGAGGAAGGGAAGAGAAGAAGAACAGCAAAGAGGGTGAGGAGGAAAGGGAATGTGCGATCTACGTCTACCTAAAGAGTAGATCGCACCTTTTATTTAACGAGATCAGGTGTAATGACTAAATTACCCCTGTACATATAAGACAATACATAAACAAAGAATAAGTACATTTCAACACTCCCCCTCAAACTTGGAGCATATATGTTCCTCATGCCCAGCTTGGAACACAACAAACAAAAAACCTTGAGCAAGAGCCTTGGAAAAATATCACTCACTTGATCTTCAGACTTGACATATGGAGTGCATATCTTTTTGTTCATAACTGCATCTCTAAAGAAATGGCAATCGACCTCTATATGATTGGTCCTTTCATTGAACACGAGATTACTAGCAATGAATATAGCTGCTTGGTTGTCACAAAACATGGTCATAGGCTTCGTATCTGCAAAATCAAACTCATTCATAAGAGTTTTCAGCCACATTAATTCACAAGTTGTATCAGCCATATCCCTATACTCTGCTTCAGCACTAGACCTAACAACCACACTTTGTTTTTTTACTCTTCCATGTGACTAAGTTACCACCAATGAATGTACAGTAGAATGCCTATCAGATTTAGATCCAGCCCAATCTGCATCTGAAGAGGCAGTGAAGTCAAGATATCCTCATGGAAGATACACCAAACTTTTTCCAAGTGTACCTTTCAAATATCACAAGATGTGGTATATTGCATCCAGATGACTATGTTTGGGATTCTCCATGGACAATAAATTGACTAACAACTCACATAGAAGAGTAGATGTCAGGTCTAGTAACAGTTAAATATATAAGTTTCCCAATCATTCACTTGTATTGCTTTTTATCCTCAACCACCTTGTCATCCTCAGTGTTCTGTTGCAGATTATTCTCCATTGGTGTATCAACAAGTTTAGCTCCTAGCATTCCTATCACATCAAGAAGATTGGTAACATACTTCCTTTGGGATAGAACTATACATTGCTGTCCACAAGCTACTTCTATACCCAAGAAATACCTCCATTGTCCCAAATCCTTGGTATGAAAATGGTCCTTCAAATACTGCTTAGTTGCTTCAATTTCATGCACATCACTGCCTAAGATAATAATATTATCAATATACACAATCAGCAACATTATTCCGGATGTACTCTGACGAATGAAGACTTGAGTGATCTGCATGACTTACTTCATTGCTACCTGGCTAAACTTCTCAAACCAAACATGTGGATTGTTTCAAAGAATAGATTGCCTTTCTCAATTTACACACTTTGGCAATCTTCCCCTGAGCAACTAACCCAAGTGGTCGCTCCATGTACACTTCCTCACTTAGTCTCCATACAAAAAAGCATTCTTGATATCTAACTGATGCAAAGGCCAGTACTTACTGCAACTGACATAAGCACATCTACCGAATTCAATCGAGCCACAGGAGAGAATGTCTCAAAATAATCTACACCATAGGTTTGGGTATACTCCTTTGCCACTAGCCGTGCCTTCAACTGATCAATAATACCATTAGTTTGGTATTCTATGGTAAACACCTAACGATACCAGACAATATCTATGCTAGCCTTGTAACCAACTCCCACGCATGCCGATAACGCAATGCAACCATCTCTTCTTTCAATGCTCTTTGCCATGCGGGATTAGAAAGGGCAATCTGGTTGGGCTTAGACATAGAAACAGTAGAAAGAGACAAGGTAAACTAACGATATGACGAGTTAAGATGATTAAATATGAGAAAAATGAGCAATTGGATGATTTGTACAAGAGCACCTACCTTTCCGTACAACAATAGGTAACTCAACATCAGTAGACGTATGCTGAACGGAAGAATCTCCATCAGAAGATAAGTATTGTATAGAGAGTTGAGTTACTGTATCTGGAACTGTTATCATTTTCCCGAGTGTACACGCGTTAATGGGCTATCCGGCATTGGTGGGAAGTGCAGATGAACTCCAAGAGCAACCTAAAGAGGCAACGGACATGCATCCGTAGAAAACGAAGAAAGACGCTCAGTAGACAAGGAGTCCCCCTCATTAGAGAAGTATGGAGTCCCCTCAAAAATAAATAACATCATCACTAATGAAGGATTTACAAGATATAGGATCAAAGCACTTATACCCTTTTAGAGTATGAGAGTAAAGAAGGAAAACACATTTGATTACACGAGGAGACGACTTATCAAGCCCAGGATGCAAATCTTGAACAAAACAAACACACCCAAAGATAAGAGGAGGAACTTGAAATAATGGAGACTTAGGATGGAGCACTCCAAGCCCTGCACTGAATAAGATGAGTTGAAGACATATGCAGAATAACACTCCAATCCCTGATAATCGACTCTATGGAAAAGTCTCTGAAGTCCGGCAAAACTGAAGTCCAAGAAGGCACCAAACCCAAAACTGGGTCAATAATCGATGCTAAACTCGTATGTACGTCATCAAAAATACGCCTGTTCCACTCACCCCATAATGACCATAAAATATCAAAGAACCATGACCATTAATATCTTCCCTTTCTTATCCAAACCCTGAAATCTCCATTGAGAAAGCAACGATACTACTTTCTCCGGCATCACACAGTCCACACCCAATCTCTACAAGAAAAACAGCCACACTCCCCTAGCAAAGTTGCAATGAAGGAATAAATAATCCACAGACTCCCCCTGTTTCCTGCACATGAAACAAATATGTGGAGAAATAACCCAGTTACCCCTCCTCTTTTGCAGATTATCACACGTATTGATTTTATAAAGAATAGCAGTTCACACAAAAAGTCTGACTCTAGGAGGAACACGGGGTTTCCAAAGTCTAGAAGATAAGAAAGAAGCAAGCACAAGGTTTCCCTTGGAAGGCCATATCTGCACTTGCTCCTTCTTTCTATCCTTATTTGAGGTTTGGGGTTGGTAATGGTTGTCGTACTCGGTTTTGGCATGATACTTGATGTGGGGATTCTAACTTGCAGTCTCGTTTTCGTAGACTCTATTTGGTGGCTAGTCAGAGGTATGCTTTTGTCTCAGATATCCTTTCTTGGTCTACTTCTGGTCTCAATTGGAATATTGTCTTCAAGCGGGATCTAAGACCGGCTGAAATAGGAGAGCTTGGTATTATCTTGGAATGTCTTCGTTACTTCTTCATTGACCCTTCCCGTCCTAATGTCCAGTTTTGGTCCTTGGAGACTAGTGGGTTTTTCTCCAGTTTGGGTCCTTGGAGCCTAGTGGGTCTTCGTTACTTCTTCATTGACCCTTCCCGTCCTAATGCTCAGCTTTGAATCAATACAAGGCCTTCTTTAGCATGCAAACTTTCTCTTTATGGTTAGGAAATTGAAACCCAAGTAGGATTTTCATGTACACTTATTGCGAAAAATCTTCATGTAGAATTGCAATCTTCACATCTAATTGGTGAAAAGGCCATGAAAAATTAACAATACAAAGAAATAACGACCTCTGTGAATATTTTGTTTGTCATTGCTACAACCTGCAAAGGTCTCTTGATAATCGACTCCATAAGTTTAAGTGTAATCCTTGGCTATAAATTCAGCCTCATATCTATCCACTTATATATTAGCCTTACACCTCATAGTATAGACCAACCTACACTCTACTAGTTGTTTACCTCTTAAGATGAGTGACCAGTCCCCCAAGTATTTTTCTTTATAAACCTTCATTTATCCACACGTCACATCACTACATTCAAAACAAAAAAGTACTTCTAAAACTATGAACAACAAGGAAACAAAAGAACAGATGCTACACATGGATGGTAATAATACAAAAAATGATAAGAGAAAAAATTACCTATAGGATGTTGAGTACATGAACACTTTCCCTTATAAAGACAATAGAGAAGTGATCAGAATAAAGGGGATAACAGGATCAATGGAAGGAAGTTGGTTACCGAAATCCAAAAGACCTGATTGGAGGGATGAATAGACTGACATGATCACAAAGTCCTTATCCTTCTTTGTTCGTCCTCGTGTATACTCCTTAACTCCTCAAGAGTTGTAACGTCTTGTCATCTAGTATCACTTTTTTTTATCATTTAGTAGCACTAGCAATATCAAAAAGCAAGGGGGAAATATACTCAGGAATTGAAAGCCGAGGCAACAATACAAAAAAGCTGTTACTCTCCCCACAAAGAAAGATGCAATTAGTAGAGCAGAAGGAACCGATTCAAAAAATACTACATACATGGATACACATTACTTTTGGTGTGACCAACAAACAACCTGTCTTAACTGAGATTCTCCCCGTGAAGATAGGTGTGACCAACAGAGAAAAAAGGGAAAGATTCAAAAGAATATTAAATCTACAGACAAAAATAACTTTTGGGTCGAAGGATCACAACACTAGTGCTCTTTCTGAGAATATGGATATCCTATCCAATACATTTAAGAGCTGCAATACCCAACTTGAACCAGTTACGATGTTGGATAAGAAGAGAGCACAGGTACACAAAAACTTTTGGGGCAATAGAGAACAAAGGTTATCAAGAAGAACATATTTACAACAAGTTTTAAATGGCACAATGACAACAAAATGCCATCTCCCAACTAGTTGGAGTTGGCAACCTGACCATCACAATGTGTCAATAACCATATCATTAGTCAGAACATGTGCAAGTAAATCATTTATGACAGACTCCATCCATGGCTTTTTTGGTCCATCTCTATCCCTTTTTTATTCTCTAACATACAGGCCAGTACACCTTCTAATTGTTGTTAAGAGCAGATTTGCCATTTTATGTTCAATTAGCATGGGTGTCATTACATCAACAACAAAATGCCTTATCCCAACTAGGTGGAGTCGACAATATGAATCCTATTCTCCATCCCAATCTATCAAAAACTGTATCTTCAATCAGTTTATGGGTATCCAAATCCTTTCAGACTGACTCCATCCAGGTTCTCTTTGGTCTTCCTCTCGCCCTCTTAGACCCATCAATAAGTACCCCCCTCACACCTTCTCACACTGCTTCTCTAAGTCTTTACATGCCCAAACCATCCTAACCTACTTTCTTTTATCTTGTCTCTTATTTGGGAAACACCTAGAAACTCTCAAATATGTCCATTCCTTACCTTATCTTTCTTACTTCTCCCACACATCCATCTCAGTAACACACATTCTATGCACATCATAGCAGCTCCAATGGCTGTCCTGTAAAATTTTCCTTTTAACGGGAGGGGAACGCGCAGATCACATAACACTGTAGACGCACCTCTCCCTTTAAGCCATCCCACTCTAATTCTATGTGCAGCATCTTCATTAATATCCCCCTCTTTATGGATAGTTGATCTAAGATGGCGATATTGATTGCTTTTAGAAATCTCTTGATTCTCAAATCTTACCATTGCTTCACCTCTGATGTTATTTATGCTAAAGTTACATTCCATATACTCGGTCTTAACTCAGCTTATTTTAAAGTTACATTCCATTTACTCAGTTTATTATAAAATCTTCTGATTCCAATGTAAACCTCCATAAATCCAGTTTTGCATTTACTTCCTCTCTAATTTGGTCCACCAAGACCAAATCTTTGCAAATAGCATGGATATCAGGACCGATTAAAAAACAAATAGCATGGATATGAGTACTTTTAATTGACAAGGGTGTTATTGTAATTTTGTCAAATATATAACAAAGGGAGTGGTGCATCCAGCACAGATTGGATTGATCCCCAAATTTTCTCTCATTTTTTCATTTCTCTTTTCTGTTTTTCCATGGGATTATTATTTAACAAATCCAGTAACATCCTATATTCCTGATCATACGGTTACTAGGTTTTACCCATATGGCTACAAACCCTAACCCTACAACATCATTGGATTAAAAATGAAGAAAAAAAAAAAGAGACAATAAAGGACAAAAGGGCAAAAATACCATAAAAAAAGAACAAAAATACTTAAAAAGGAAGAAAATTACAAAGAGAGAAAGAAAGAAAAAAAACAATCTATCTTCTATGGATTTTAAGCATTCGATTATTCTTTTTTTCCTTTTGTTCTAGATTGGATTATATACCCTGGTTAGCTGATTATTCTTGGTGATTGATATCTTTTTGATTTGGGTATATGACTGACTTTCCACTTGAAAGGGGCTATATCAAAATTAGGAGTGTCAAAGAATGAGTATCATTTTAATTGCTAGAGTTATATTGCACATGGGTAGGCATAGTGAATTCCAGGAATACAGATCATGACAATCAAGCTGAATGAAAATAACTATCTAGAGTAATCATAATCATTCAGGATGTTTATTGGAGGGATTAGCAAACTACAGTACATTAAAGGAAGAATATAGGAGCCAAACATTTCAGATCCTACCTATAACAAGTGGGAGGCAGAAAATCTGGTCGTCATATCTTGGCTTATACATGGATCCGGAAATTCATAGGATTTTATTTATTTCTCAAGACAGCAAAAGAGATTTGGGAAGCAGCTGCTCCGACCTACTCAGAGGTAAAGAACCATGCAAGGGTATACCAACTAAGCCAAGATATTTCCGTTGCCAACGGGATAAAACAATAGCCAGTTACTTTTCAGGTCTCAGGAATATGTGGGAGGTGCTTGACCATTTTGACAACTTCCATCCAGCTTACCAATCAGATATGGTAGCATATAAGAAGAAAGTAAAACATATAAATACTTTTCGGTTCTTGGCAGAACTCAATCCAGAGTTTTGAGTTCAGATATTTAGCAAAGAAGTATTGCGCTTTTTGAATCAAGTGTATGCAAATGTTAAGAGTTCATGAGAAAAAAATGCAATGAGTCATGCAACAGTACAATTACGGAGAGAGCTGCTCTTGAGTATTTGAGAAAGACAGAAAGATAGGAAACAAACATGCTAATTAGATTAGTCTAGATGGGAAGGACAAGTTGCTGCACGCAAAGGAGAATTGCTAGCTCATTGATCAACCAGCAACGTTAATCGGCCAAAATCAGCTTCAACACATATAGCGACATCTAATCCACCTAGTTCAATGCATCCCCTAAGACAGGTAGCCATAAACTCCCTATAGTTGCTTCCTCTTCAAAGAAGATGGTCTTAGTTTCCATGGAAGAAAAAGAGCCTTTGAGGATTGATGAATGATGGTGAACCTAACAAGCACAGCTACTACCAAATTTGCTCAGTCAGATATATTATAAGCATCCTCCGTTCACCATGTCGCCACCAATTTCTCTGATTCTACCTCATGGATTATTGACTAAAGTACATTTGACCACATGACGGGTATGTCATCCTTGTTTTCCACTTATAGCATTTGTTCTAGTAGAGAAAAAGCTAGAATTGCTGAGGTTTTACCTCTCTTCCATTTCCAGGAAAGGGAACATTAATGTTTCAAAGAAAAATAATGTTTAGAACTGCTGAGATTTTAGTGATCAGGAAAAAAATAATAATAATAATAATGTCTCACCTCAACTTCCCTTGTCCTCTGTCCTACATTTTCCAAATCTTACAACCAATTACTTTCTGCTAGTAGCATTACAAAAAAATCTGAATTGTAATTCAACTTTCTTTCCAATGCATTGTAACTTTCAGGACCTGATTACAACAAAAGACAATTGGTGAGACTGGTGACCTGTACCTCCTCGATGCAGCAACTCCTTCGACTTCTGAGGCACATCAGTCAATTAGCTCTGGAAGTATTAGTAGTGTCCATAAGGACCTATTAATGTAGAAGCATTATAGGCCGGTCATATTTCTTTTAAGTAAAGTGTTTGTTTCCAAGTCTGTCTACTTCAAGTATTCATGATGTCCAATGTGAGATGTGTCGGTTCGCAAAGTATTGTTGAAACTCATCCAATCCAATGAGTAATAAGAAAAGAAAAAAATTATTTGAAATTGTGAGTTCCAATATCTGTGGCCCCTCTCCTACTACTTCTTCATTTGGGTAGGGACTTACCTTTATTGACAATTGTATCAGATGCAATTGGTTGCATCTTATGAAGTCTAAAGATGAAGAGTAATCCATCTTTAAAATATTTCATAGATTATTCATACACAATTGTGTAAGCAGAACACAGTTTATTCGGTTTGTATCCTACTCACAATTAGCTGATCATCAGGGTCATCCTTTAGAAAGCAATATTATGTAGTACATACTGCCACCAAGAGATAAAGTAAAATATATCATATTAAAAAAAAATTCGTTTGAACTAACGAACAAGCCTAGATAAGAAACATTTAAATTTAATATTACAAAACAATTTGAGCAAATATTTCACCTTAATTTTTTTTATCAATAACGACGAATATATATATATATATATAAGAAACATTTCACCTTAATGAATGTCATTTCCTTTCTTACACATTCAGACTTTTAGGGACACATATGAACTACATCATTTGCAATCATGTACAGGTGTTGGGTAGGGGGCCATCTCTAAATATCGGGCATCCCATATCTTAGGATACATTGATTCTTTATGGATACATGGACAACCCATTCATTTGCAAATGAGAATATAATTTTTACATAAAGAAGCTAGCTGGCTGACCCCAACTAGTTGGGATTGGGAAAGGGCATTTGATGATGATGATAAAGAAGCTAGCCATACATTTGTTTCATTATTTATAAGAGAAAGCAACTACAAATTCAAATATGTAAATCACATATAAAATGTGTGTGAAGTTATACGTGAGCATCCTAGTTTAACCATCTGCACATCAAGAGATCTAGGAACATATGCAATCTACCAAAAATTCAATTTAAAGAAGTGAACACAAATTTGAAGGATCAAATACATATCCCAGAACCATATCCATGTCATGCCATGTTGGACAATGGGTACAATGAGTAAAGTGAAGGATCTGGACATCACAGCATATGAGGAAACCAGTAACTTACGCCCATTTGACCTTGCTTTTGACAACCTGACCATCCAATTGCATAACCACATATGGATCGCTTGTTCCCTGAAATCATAATTTCTACATCAGATGAACTATTGGAGCAACAACTGAAATTATAATGTCATTATCTGTTCTGTGCAAAATGTCGGACCCTGTCAATGATAGAATAGAGATAACAAGACCTCAAGCGACTTTGTGCTAGC
Organism: Pachysandra terminalis; assembly: GCA_031762675.1. Classification (NCBI taxonomy): domain Eukaryota; kingdom Viridiplantae; phylum Streptophyta; class Magnoliopsida; order Buxales; family Buxaceae; genus Pachysandra; species Pachysandra terminalis. The sequence goes on from JAUPMG010000011.1 coordinate 4,165,494, forward strand.
TTGTGTTGGGAAAATTAGGTAGTAACAAAAACGATATTGAATACAGAGCAAGATATAGAGAAAACATGATTTCATTAGACACCTGACAAGCGGTCCAAAGATTGGAAGGAATTCATAAACAGTTTAGAAAATGACTATCACTCTATCTTAAAAAAGAAAGCAAGTGGAATATTTATCTATTGCATTGTAAAAGAAAGTACACTTTGATTTCAATTTCAATGAACAAATAACTGATGAACCAGTTTATGAGAGGCACAGATTTTAAAATGGGAGCATACCTATAATGAGTTGAAATTTAATTAAATGCTAATTATAATTAATTTTAATTACATATGTAATGTAGTACTTGCTTAGTGAGTATATACTGACCAATATCTACACTAATGGTAATATAGATGATATATGAACCTAAATTTATATATAAGTGTGCATATAAATATATATATATATATATATATATATATGTGATTAATAATTAAATAATTAAACATAAATTTTTATTATGTAATTCTTAAGTCTAATTACGCACCAAGCATGATGAAGGGCACATGTGATTAGTGAGAATGCATTATAAGCCTAGAGGTAAGCTATATGGTAACTAAAGGATATAGAGGGAAATAAATGAAATGGCATTCTTGTAACTAAGTGATAAAGGAATGTTAAACTTGTAATATGAAAATTTCATAAATACCATCGAATGTGAGTCAAAAGGTGCAAAACCTAAATGATGACATGTGGCATTGAAGGTGATAGAATGGGGACATGTGTTAATGACGGTTAATTAGAGACTAAATCCAATTAATTAATATAATCTAGGTTAAATAAATTAAGTAAAATTACACCTAACTATCTAATTAGTAAAAATTAATAAGACTAATTAAAATATTAAGTGAATAGGTATAAAAATACTTAAGTTAGATTAGTTCTAATAGTTGTAGAAACTGATTAGAGAGGAGAAAAACTGCAGAACAGCAAGAAGAAGAAGAAGAAGATGATGAAGGAAAGCAAAGCTAGGATTTTAGCCTGAAATTTTAAGTAATAATACTATGTATTTAGTTTTGGAATTCAAAGAATAAAATTAATAGGTTTAGAATATGTTTTTTCATGCTTAGATTAGTGGCAATTATACCTTCTATTTTTTTAGTTCAGGTTTGAAGTTGTTGTACAAAACTATAATTCTGTTTTAGCAGTTCAGATTTGATGATTTCCCTAAATACTATAATTCTAGTTTGCAGTTTAGATTTGATGATTTCCTTAAATAATAAAATTCTGGTTTGCAGTTCAGATTTTATGTTTTCCCTAAATACTAAAATTCGGGTTTGCAGTTCAGATTTGATGTTTTCCCTAAATACTTAAATTCTAGTTTGTAGTTCAGATTTGATGATTTTCCTAAAAACTATGATTCTGTTTTTGAAGTTCAGATTTGAAATTTAGCATAAAAATTATATTTCTGAGTTTCTGGCACCTTCGGTTAAACGAGGGAGCACATTGGCTGATTGAAGCTATCGACGACATTTTTACAAAACTACGTTTTCTCAGGTTTGACGGCCTCAGTATAATGTGCATGATTGCATACGTATGAGATGTGTGCTATGTGGGGTAATATGCCTGCGGCTTTGTGTCAATATGTGGGTGTAGGCCATTGTGTGGCTACCACATCCATGTTATGTAATTGCGAAATGTATGACGAGTTTATGATGTTTATTCGAATGTTGGCCGACGAGCGACGTTCTGGAGTCCTTGCAAGTGACTGTTTTATCCCATCTGATCAATGTGGATTATGTTTAGTTTCTATTGATGGTCATGAGCCCTGGCCCGGTCCTGACATCAGAATGACTTCTGTATATTTAATTTCCTATAGTAAGTTGAATTTACCGGGAGCCTTGCGCCGGTGAGCTGTGCCCTAGCGCCAGCTACTATAGGAAGGCACCAAGGTGTCCGTGTCAACTTGAACATCTATATGTGTATTCCGGTTATGTTATTTATATTTCAGTTATGTCATGCCTGATTATTAGAATGCTTCATATTGCATATTGTTTATTTCCGTTGCGTTTAAAATTGTGATTTATAATTATTGTTTCGAAGAGCATAATTTCTTGTATAGTTTTGTTTTCATTAATTATTACTTACTGGGAATTTATTCTCACTAAAATGCTTTCTAAAAATTTTCAGAGTCTGACACGGAAGGGGAGGTAGTAGGAGAGGATGATGAACTAGAAAGCTAGCTAGAGGCAAAGATCTTAGAGAGCAGAGAAGAAGATCACGTTTGTTTACTCTGAGAAAGAGGGAGTTGTAGAGAAAGATTGTATAGTGTGTGTAACAACTCTTTTGCTATTCCCTGTAAGTATATGTGTACATTAAGTTTTAAGTTAATGTATAGTTTGTTTTAGTTGCATCAGTTATAGATTCCTCTGATAAAACTGTTACAGACATGATTGGTTTTTAATTAACTATGAACTGTGTGGTACACACGATAGTCATGAATCGGGAATTGGCAAAATAAATCCATACGTTCCGGGGTCGTGACAATACCCATTTAGTTTTTTTTTATAATTAATGATACTTCACAAATAATCAAGCAGGTAAAGAGCTACAATACATAATACAAAAGATGTTTGAGGTAGACAGTAAGAAAACAAAAAGATACCACTATACAAAACAAGAAAACAAAAAAAGAATAAAACTGTCCAAATCCAAGAAGGATGACAAAACAACAGTTCACACCTCTCTAAACATATCCTTGATCCTAGTCATCACACTCCTCGTAGCATCTCCTCCTTGGGTATCCCGGCAAAGAGAGAATCCCTCCTAACCCCACTTTTCGTCAAAGTGTCTGCCACTAAATTCCCCTCTCGCAAAATATATGAAGATAATGTGACCATACCCCCAGCCAAATATCTGATCTTCCTCACATAATGCCAGAATCTCCACAGAACCTGCCTACCATCAACCATCCCAGAAATAAGTATCGCAGACTCCCCTTCAATCTGTAAGGCATTGATGCCCAACCTCCTCGCCTCCCTCAAGCCCATCAACAATGCCAGATTGTTTGCCCTCATCAAATCCCCCTCCCCAAATGACTCTCTGGTTCCTGAATACGCATGAATGATTTGACCATCAGCATCTTTAAAAACTCCCCCCACCCCAGAAGGACCCGGGTTGCCCCTGAATACACATGAATGATTCCTCCAAATGACTCTGGTTCCTCACCAAAGGGGTTGATCCTGAAATCACAGCTCAATCTCTAATAATTGCATCAAACTGTATATCCCTGAACTCTGGTCTAACTACCACCAAGACCATCACCGAGTCTATGACAGCCCTTATTCTTCTATTCCATTCTGTCCAATTAGTCCACAAAATCGCAAGAAAGACAGCCCCTTGCATGATCTTATCTCTCTTACCTAAACCATCCCCTCTCCACTGATCAAACAACAAGTCAACCTTTCTAGGCACCCAATCCCAGCCCAAAATCCTCAAGACGAAGTTCCAGACGTCTCTGGAAAAATTACAGTGTAAAAAAAGATGATCAATCGACTCCCCCTGCACCCTGCACAACATGTAAATGTTTGAAGAGACAGCCATACCACTCTCCATTTTTGAAGCATATCATTGGTATTGATTTTATACAACAAGGAGGTCCAGACAAACGCTCTAACTCTAGGGAAGCACACATCTTCTGTTAAGAAAGAAAGATAAATAAAGATGAAAAAGAAATCAAGAACACACAAGACAGGTTTACGTGGTTCGGCAATGGTGCCTACGTCCACAAATTCACACCCAATTTCACAATTCTCACGAGCTCAGAAAAAAGTGTTACAAGAGCAGCCACGAAAAGTATGATAAATACTCTGTAGTTGCGGATAAACATAATAGTAAATGAAATTATTATTATTATATCCTTCGACCCCCCCAAAAAAAAAAATTGAATGCCCCAGTAGCATTAGTCTCCACATAACATCTTCCACACGCTAGAAGAGTTAAAAGGGAGGGACACCTGCTGATCAACACCCCTTAAAGCTTGGAAAAAGGATTTTGTGGTGAAGCTTCCGCTAGGATGGAGATACCAGACTCATATGGTCATGCAAACTAGGATCAATAAAGATTGGTTCAAGGAGCAAAAATAGGTCACCCAAATCCCCAATTTATGTTGTTCTCAAACCCTGCCTAAAAGCAAGATTCCAGACCAAACCTTTTGCCAACCAATCGAGGATTTCGGAAACTAATGCCTCTTTATTCATAACAACCCAGGACAGAGTAGGAAAACGAGAGATCAAGATAATGTCCCCCCACCACAAACCAAAAATGGGTACGACAGCCATTACCAGTGAAAACACTAGGATCCAAGTTAGAATTACCATACCTGTTTAATTACCACGTTAGAATCGTGTATAGCTATTTACACTATGTATCCCCATATATGATTAAAAGTACTATGTTCCCACAAGGAAAACAACTTTAGGGGATTCTTAGAAAATAACCACTTAACAGCAAGAAGAGGGAACAAAATGTATTTATTACTTAACAATGAATGAAAAAGAAGCAAGCCATACTTTCTTCTTCCCTTTGCACATAACACATCTATCATATCAAGACATACCTTGGTTGTTGTTTTTTTTATGATAGACAAGACATACCTTGGTTAATAAGTCTGATCCACAATAACAAAAGCCTCCACATCAGGAGGTACATTATGTCCTCATAAATTAGCCTTGTCTCCCTCAAAACTCCCCAAACTGCTCGTTGAAGAAACACATCAAGAATCAAGTTTTTTAGCCATTCTATTGAACCATTTTGTCTCGTCCATCCTCTGAAGTTGGGATCACCATTAAACGAGCAAGAAAAATATAATTCCTCTGAGCTAGTTATACAAATGGACTACGGAAGAGAGACCCATTCTTACCCAATATCTTGGGCTTCCTCTTGGTGCAAGGTTTAGATCCACATTCATGTGTGATCTGATGGTAACAAGATCTGGAGGAGATTGGTGTCATGGAAGAAAGGTTTAGCATTGTGCTTATTTTTCTTTGGCCCACTTTTTATCTCTTTGGTTTCTTATTTTACACTTTTATTTTTTTTTCAAGTTTTCCTAATTTCTGTCTTTGTCAAGTCTTAAAATAAAGTCTCTTCTCTTTGACAGGCTTTTGAATCTCATCACTCCAACACCAAGTTTCGTTGTGGGATTGAACTTTTCCTTTAGACTTTCTTAGGACCTCTTTCCGCACCTTCTTAATGCAGTTGATCATTTCATCCTAAATTTGTTTAGGCTCTATTTCTAGACCCAATGTTCTCTCATTCATTAATTTATCTCTAAGAAAATCACTAATTTTTCTCCTTTAAGATCAACAATTTTATTTGTGTCATTTTTAATATGTTTAACTCTCTAGTCTCTTCCGTCCCCTAATATAAACATTCATTACCAACAGCCTATGTTGCAAAGCTAGACTTTCCCCTGAAATAACATTGCAATTCCTATAGATTGCCAAATCGTTCATCCTAAGAAGGAAAAAGTCAATTGAACTCCAATATGGTTCACTCTTAAAGTTCAATAGATGTTCAGTTCCCTTTTGGAAGAAAGTATTTGCTAACGTAAGACCCTAAGCCATTACAAACTCAAGAATTGTTTCTTCCATCTAAATTCTATGTACAAAGCATCGTCCTCCATGTATTCTTTCATAGCCTCCACTCTCTTCTCCAATGTGATCATTTAAGTCCCCACCTATGAATATCCTGTCCCCATTAGGAATTTTATGAATTTATTCATTCATTTCTTCCCAAAAATGATTTTTAATGTTTTCTTGTAATCTTACTTGGTGTATGTAGGCACTAACAATGTTAAAAATCTCATCTTAAGCCTACGTTAATTGTCATTAACATACTGTTTATTCTTTTGGCGCCTATAACATTATCTTTTTTTTTTTTTTTTTGGTCTAGGACCCAATGTCTCCCCAAAGCTGACAACCAAGGGACTAATCACTGTCGCGACGGGTGGGCATTGGTAAATCGCTGGCCCAGAGAGTTTTTCCAAGGTGCCTATAACATTATCATGTACGTCTGAATCCACCATTATTCCTACACCACTCGAATATTACCTTTTACTGTACACCAAAGTTTATACTCATCACCTCCTCAACCGTATCTTATTTCCATTTAATTTCTTGTAAACACATTACATTAATGCTGGACATTAACTAGTATCTACCATTAATAAAACATTTTTTATATTAGTAAAAGATTAAGTGGAGGACATATATAGACTTCACTTAAACCTAGACATAATATAGTGTACCACAAGTGTATCAGTCACTATACAACATACGGTAAACATGATATCATTTCAATATGAAAATTGAAATCATTTATATCTTTCAGATTTTTACTATAATTTTCATAATTTCTTCATTCAAAAATATGTGAAATTTTGTCAATACTGATTGATTTCGGTCAATAGTATAAGTATAGCACGTATTGATACCAGTATCAAAACTGAGTTTTTAAACCATGCCACAAATACTTCCATATATCTCTTACATCTTTTTTTTTTTTTTTTGATCGATAACGAAAAAATTTATTGCAGAAAAGAGGGGTAAGAGATACAGCAGAAAAAAGAAAAGAAAGAAACAGATTCCCCAAGAAGGGGAAACCGAAAGAAAAAGAAACAGATCTAACTACAATGGGGAGGTAATCTACAGCAAAAGAGTAAACAGAACCACCCCAAAACAGCCTCAAAAACAAGCAGCCACAGAAACAGCAACATCCACTTTTACAAAAACACCCCTAATTCCCAACATCTCATGATATCTGACGACAGATCTGTGCATTCAAGAAGAATAGATGCCCAAGCCGATGCCATACCCATGATAGAATCAATAAGCTTCCCCACGTTCTTTCCTTTGTCTTTGAAAATTCTTCTATTTCTCTCACCCCAGATACCCCATAAGATAACAAAGAATACAAATCTGTACGATATCTTTCCCCATTCCCAAGGTAAGGGAACCACCACTGGTCAAGCATACCCGGACAGAAAAAGGAGCCACCCAGTCGACTCCAACCAATCTAAGAACAAAATCCCAAATCTGTCTCGCCCAACTGCAACCCATTAATAAGTGATCCACGGATTCCCCGCACCTCAAACACAAAAGGCAAACCTGAGGAGACAAAACCAAGAATGACCTTCTCCTTTGCATCAAGTCTGCAGTATTGATTCTGTAAAGAAGGGTACACCAAACAAAGGCTTTGACTTTTGAGGAGATCCTGGGCCTCCAGAGCAGGGATGTAGAAAAAGGAGGATGACACGACTTAGGATCAGAAACCAGAAAGGACCAAAAAGATTTTGTAGTGAACCTACCACCCGACTCTAATGTCCAAATCCCGGAGTCAGGAAGATTATCATCAATAATCACACTTTAAGGAGCAAAAACAAAGAAGCTAACTCATCAATATCGACCAACCTAGGATGCCGTGAGAAAGGCAGATTCCAGGAAAGTCCAGTGGTAGACCAACTAAGGACCTCACACACAAGTGACTCTTTATTAACTGAAAGGCGAAAATTCCTAGGAAACCTAGAAGCCAAAATAGAATCCCCCCACCAACGATCTAGCCAAAACCGAATGGAGGACCCGGAACCAACGGAAATTCTCACGAAGTTTTCAAAAATATGAAATAATCGAGAAATAAACTTCCAAGGACTAGCCGGTCGGACTTTTGCCTAGTGATTGACATCCCATCCGTTGGCATGAATTCCGTATTTGCTTACAATGATGGATCTCCACAGGGCCTCCCTCTCCTCACTAAATCTCCATAGCCATTTGCCCAATATCTCTTACTTCAACTAATTGTAAAAGCTTTTTTGATTCCCATTCATGGCACATAATGTGGATAAAATCTAAGTGTACCTATTTGAACAGCATATTAACAAATCAAAGATTAACTGCCAATTTGATGATGAAGGACCTCAACCATACTTGAATCCTATGAGATGTGAGAGAATAATCAGATCCACCTGTCTGCAACAAACACATCCCCCTCACACACAAATAATTCTATTATCAAAACCAATTTCACTATATCTAGTTTATCATCTGCACTAAGAGTTTGATGATTGGTCTAAAGACGTAGCTCCGAAGTCCCCAAACATTCTAAAAGAGCAGCTCGTGGTAAAGCGAAGGAATCAACACTCTCCCCTCCTTTCACTCTTACTAATCCTGTATCCCCCCTTAATCTTATCCCCAATACTATCTTGTTCTCACCCAACTAGACTTGTTTAAACCCTCTGTCCCTCCAACCCTTATGTCATTTAACCCCCATTTCAGAAGAAACCACATCCTTCAACTTTAGTACGAGCATGCTCCTCCATGATTCCTTCCAATCCCTTTCTTCTAGTCGACTGAAATACTCTTTAGCAAGAAGTGACCTATAATTAAAGACAATCCAAACTTCAAACATATAGTCACCAACCCATCAAAATAACTCCTCTCTCCCAAGCAACTACTTACCTCCAACACCCGATAAATGTAGTTTTGAGGGCTTAAGATTCCTCCATTCTACCAAAAGCTCTCAAAATTCATTAAAATACTAATCCCTAAGCATTCAACTTCTTTAAGTACCGCAAAGATGCTTCTACATCCTCAACTGTAAACCAATCAAACTTGTTGTCAACAAATTAAACTCAGGTCCACATGCCACCTGCCATCTCCAAATTGTTAATCTCTTCAATATGAATAGAAAATTACAACAGGATGAAATCTACTAAATTTTAAGTCAAAGAAGTGAGTAATCCTCCCCAAACAAAACAGATTATGAAGTTAAAAATTTGTTTTCAACACTAAAAACTATAGTCCTCTGAGATGTATGAAGTTATATGTTTTAGTGTACAAACTTTTCTTTGTAATGATGCTATTCATCAGAAAATAAAATTGTTATATATATATGTGCACGTGTGTGTAATATGAGGCAAATGTAGATATGACAGAAAAAGGGAGGGGGACTTAAGAAACAAAAATAGAAAAGGGAATAATCTATGCCTAGGGAGTTGAAAAAGACTCTAAAGATTTTCTAGCTAATCTGTTAAAAAATGTTTCTCAAAAGACTATACAGAACTCGACCTATTACCTTAACACATCAATTTATTGTAACAGAAAGTCTACTCATCCAGCCACAAACAAAATCTAGAATTTCTAATGATGATTTTTGTGCATAATTGGTGTAGAACTGATGACACCAATTCATTCGCTGACTAAATTACATATTTATGGAGAAAGGACTTGATATTTATAAATTAATGATATGATAAAGTTATTGTTAAATACAAAACAAGAAAGGGATTAGATACAGTTCATAGAAACAAACATGAGGAATACCAAGGCAACAGAAATATGAAAGGAGTCATCAGTTGCAAAAAGATGAAATACACTTCTTAGAAACTAACACAAGGATATATCAAGGCAACAGAAAGATGAGAAAAGCCTTCATTGCACAAGTGTAAGAGGGATACCATACACACACATCCATGGCAAGAAAACAAGGAATACTAATGCAACATAAAAATAAAAGTAGCCCTCACTGCCCAAGGTTTAAGAATGATAACGTACCCATGGATCCAAGGCAGGAAAATCAACACCTTTTTTCAATTTTATAAACAATTGGCCATCATATACTTCTCGTAGAAATGACCTACACATGAAACTTGAAAATTTAAGCTTAAGCATAGATATTGTTTACCTGTGTAAGGAATCAACTTGCTATATAATATCTTGAAAGATCACACGATGTATATGTTGAACTAGTGCAAAGACTGAGGCCTCGTTTGGCTGCATTTTGGGAATGCATTCCAGGACTTGGAATCAGTTCTCACATATAAATGGTTGTTTGGTTAGCAAAGGCAGAATGAGTTCTCCAAGAATGAAAATGAGAAAATACCCTTCATCAGAGAATCACCTCCAACCCTGATTTTAGATTTTAGGAATGAGTTTTGAGTTTTTGCCGTGGCAAACTTGAAAATAAAGTGAACATTGGCAAACTTATAAAGACACTCTTTCTATTACAAATTATTTTGGAATGTTATTATAGCATTTAAAGGACATAATTGTGCAACGATTATGTGTGGATATGGGATTTGTAGAGTTGGCAACAGGTCAGGTTGGGTTGGGTTTTGGTGGGTTATGAACAGGGGTTCGAGCTTAAAGGAGTTGGTCGGGTTCGACCCGCTTACTAACAGGTTGGGAAATCATGGAACCCAACCCAAGCCATCAATAAACAGGTTGAACCTACCTAACCCGTTCATTATTATTTTTTTAATTTTAATTTTAAATTAAGGTAAATGTAACCTCATTTAGTATATTGAATTCTAATACATATTATAAATAATTAGAAATAATAAAATATAATTATAAACTTATAAAACACAACTTAAATGAGTACCTGACAGATTGGAGGGTTGGGCTCGAGTTGACCCGCTTCAAGTGGGTTTGAAAAACCTAAATCCAAACCAAGCCAACTAATAAACGGGTCAACCCAAACCCATTTATTGGACATGGGTTCAGGTGGGTCGATTCAAAAATTGTCAGCTCTAGGGATTTTATGAAAATAATTATAATTAAAAGAAAAAAAATAAAAATTTGGCCAGAACTCACTTTAGTACATGTTAACCAAACATCTATATTAATTTTTGTTGATGGTGTCGCCAACATCTATATTAAGTTAAAACTCATTTTCTTGCATGCTAACCAAACACGACCAAGAAGTCTTCAAAATTAGGGAACCGGTTCCTAGAATGAGTTCCTGATCTAGAATGATAGACAAATGAGGCCTGAATAATTTGAATGCACAATCTTATAGAAGATTAGCTAATTTGAAAAGAAGAATTAATTGCCTATTGTTTAAAGATATTTTACTATTAATGTTAAAATTCAACACCTTTGGACTCATAAATCACTTATCAATAAAAATTGATCCACTAGAATGACTTATCCAGATCTTTCTAATGACATCCACGGTCATACAGTTTTGTTGAATAATTCATTTGATTTAATACAAGGTAAAACTTAAAATGTGTTATTAAAAATAATAAATAATATTAGTCTTAGTTAAAAAAAATTGCATAAACGTGTAAAGAATGAAAAAAAAAAATATACGGAAATAACCAACAACTTAGAAGGAATATATTATTATTCCAGCTGAAGCATGAATCACATACTCTGAAAGAAAAACTGTCTGGCAATTCGCTGCATCAACTTCGTGTCTTCCTCCACTTTCCTGGATCAAAATAAGGGTAAAATTCAAAAGAAAGAAAAATGAACTAATACATACATACATACAGATATATATATATGTGCGTGTGTATACACATCAAGGAAAAATCCAGTCAGAAAGAACTTACAGGCGGGCTTGAATAAGCTTCGAAGGCGAACCCAGCAAGTACTACAGCAAGATTGATATCAAACGGAGGCCGTCCATTGTCCTCCTGAACGTTCTCCTGCTCAATTTCGGCATCTGATTTGCATAAACAACAGAAAGAGAGGTTTTTATCCCTTTGGGTGTAGCTCCATTTCAAAACCTTAACTTTTTCTGGAATTTCAGATAAAAACAACAACTTCGTCGATGGAGGGGGTTTGGGGTTTCGAATATGGAGGAGTTTAGATGAAGGAAAGTGAAAACAGTGAAGGAAGCGAAGGGAGGTTTGATGATATCTCAGATTAGCCATGACCATGAGAGCTACTAGTGAAGAAAGCTTACGAAAGCATTTGTTTATCCATTGGCTGTGTTTTAGAGCATAAATGGATCTTCAACAAATGCTTGGTACTTAATTAAGAACCCATTTGTTCTGAAACTTCGAGAGAGAGAGAGAGAGAACGGTCATTTTGTGTTCACGTAGCTTGTATGGGTGTCAATTGGTTCGGGTGTCAATTGGTTCCGTTTAAACCGGAAACCGAACAAACCAAACCTAAAAAAAGTCGATTTGGTTTGGTTTGGTTTTTTTCATTTTGGTTTGGTTATGGTTTAGAAAATAAAAAACTGAATTAGTTTGGTTTGGTTTTCGGTTAAGGCTTCGACTAAACCGAGCCAAACCGAAAAAACCAAAGTAGATTATATAGAATATATAAATATATGTGTTTATGTGTTTTGTAGTATTAATTTTGTCAAATCGAACCAGAAAACTGAATTTTTTAGTTTCTATTTTGATTTGGTTCGATTTTCGGTTTTATTCATTATAGTTTGGTTTGATTTTCGGTTTTCTAATTCAATTTTTATTTCAGTTTGGTTTAGTTTTCAGTTTAGTGTAATATAATTTGATTTGGTTTAAATTTAACTATTAAACCGAACCAAACCGACCGAATTACACTCCTAGTAGCTTGGTCGCGAAAATGTAATTTTTTGAAAAAGTAAGCTTTCCCAGCCACAAGTTAGATTGACAAACAAGGTATTTGTTATGTAGCCGGACACCATTCATGATAGGACATGCCACTAACATATATGCATGATTAGTGAATATGTTTCAAAACAAACAGGTCCTAATTAAAATGGTTTGACTTCCTGACAAATAACCTTTTCGGTAATAAAATTATTTTTCAGGATAGACGACACTTGACAACACCACCAAACAAAAAAAAACTTCAGTCATTTCCAACTTATAAATTAGAAAATTAGGGTAAATTACACTAACGTACCTTTAGTTTTTGGTATAATAGCTACAAGTAGTCCTCAACCATGGCCATTACAACCAATATCTTTATTGGACCAAACTAGGGGGTCTAAATGATTAGTAACAAACTAATTATTGATCGTCATTTTTGGCATGAATACTGTCATGTCAGCATAATGAGATGGTGCGGCGGGTTTCGAGTCATGTCATCTTATTAGACTACAAATTGGCATAAAATCAAGATTTGAGACATTAATGACCTTTTGTGAATTTTGTCGGACGGGGTTCGTCAGGCATCCCCGGTGCACAAGTTAAGACTTTGACGAACACACTTGATGTTCCAAACTCACTAGCAAATGTCGTAGATGAATTTAGGGGTCAAACTCGGTTTGGTTTGGTTCGGGATGATGTCAACCCAAGACCAAACCGACATTGGTGAAGGTAACCCAAAATCACATTGAGAACCAAACTTTCCAACCCGAAAACTGAACCGAACTAAAATGGGGAACGTGAAACCCAAACCAATCCAACCCAACCCAAATTGTAGTTTCAATTCGGGTAAGGTCAGTTTAATACAATATTTTTTAGAATTATATATATATATATATATATAATACTATGTTTTATATATCATATATAATATATAACATATCATATGTAATACATTTATAAAATATAGTTTGGTCAAAATCGATTTGGATTAGAACTATATACACTATAATTCAGGTTTTGGTTTGGTTTGATTTAACTGAGGCTTCAACCCAAAGCCAAACCGATCTAATTCGGTTTTATACTTCCCACATTCCGACTTCATTGAAGCCAAGGCCTAAAACCACAAAGCATCGTGGTCTCTGCCAAGACTAAGGTCAATTACGGTATGGGATGGCACATAGTCCCTGGCCATATCATAAACCTTCACAAAGACGCAAGGATTGACCCGGATAGAGAGAGAGGACAATTTGATTAATTTGCTGCAAAAGTTTCATTTTCAAAGGAGATTGAGCCAAGTGCCGAGGGATGGGGGAGGAAACCTTGAGGCAAAAGCAAGTATTATTTTTTAAACTTGTATATGAATTATGACATTCCATGACTGCTAAAGTAATATTAACTTTCTTAATCTTTTAGCAGAGGAAAGAGAGTTACCCTTCTTTGAAGCACCTAGACATTGTAGCTGGATTGGGATCCAAATAATGAATCAGAGCACATAAGAGCCATCTTGTTATCCTGTCAAAAAAACATGGCTAGCTGATATTTATATCAGTTGATGAAACAGCCCAATGCAAAAAAAACTCATGTTGAGTCTTCGAAAGAATTCGAAACATTTTGATAATGTAATAATCAGTTTGATCCGCTCTTTCAAGTTCTTCGAAAGAGTTCACTCTTGATGACATGCCCAAAACATTAGAAAAAAATATGTTATCAAAAAATTTCCTCCTCTGTAACTACTATTCATGTCAAACCCAACCAAAAAAGAAAAGTTAACCATCTAAATTGAGAATATTACTCTACAAATAAAACTAAAATAATAATCACAATCCTGTCACTCTTGATTACATGGTGGGCCGAGATCTCTACATCGGGAAGCTGAATTAAGGACTGAAGTTATCTGCAATCTGCTCCAACTGCTTCATGGATAGACTTGAACCCATCCCTCTCTAAGCACTCAGCCAGTTCAGCCTGAGAAGAACGGGAAAAAATAACAACAATAAGGAAAGATAGCGTGCTAAGAAGAAACAATCAACACAGCCACAATCATAAAATAAAAGTTGTGCTCCAAACTAAAGCAGTATATGAACAAAAGAGTTTTACTTCGCTCTTAAATTAGATATGAGCAAAAGGCCTATGATTGAGTTGATCAAAGTTTATAGAAGCAACAATGTGGAAACTTGCTTTGCTCCAAAGTAATTGGATTTTGACATATATTTCTTCTCTCACATATATGAAGAAGGTTTTAATGAACCTACTAGGGGAAGCAACAAGGACGCCCCTTTGCTTTTCCTGATATGCGGCATGTGCAGAAACGAGAGGCATAATTAAAGGTAATAGCCGTCATTGTCGAACCATTAGCCACCTCCAATTTGCATATGCTTCTCTCGTCTACTGCTGCACCAGTATAGCTGAGTTCCCGAAATGCTTGACATCTTGAAAATATATAAATGCGCTTCAAGCCAACAAATTAATTTTTAGAAATCAGCTTTGTTCCTCGTCAAAAACACTCCATGGAAGATTTGGTGTATAATAGAAAGAAGAACGAGAATTAGAAACATTGCCAATCAAGAAATGATCTTGGGCCTACCTGCTTTCATTGAGACGTCAAAGAAGGAAGCCTCTGCGCTAAAGAGCAGGTATAGAAGAGGACTCGTGCATGGAAGGAATGCCTCTTATCTCAGGCAGGAAGGAACTTATGTTTAAACTGGTGGTCACTGCAATTCCATCATAGGCAATGTCTTATTTCAAACTCCCAGGAAGCTATGTAAAGAGAGGTGAATTTAATGATGAGCCATTTCGGATGGGGGGAAGAAAACAATGAAAAGAATGTTCATTGAATAACCTGACAGGTCTGAATGACCTTTTTTAGGCAGACCTTCAAAGTAAAATAGCCTAGGAAAAAGTTCACGGAGGCAAAGGAAGGTTTTAATGTGTCATGGGGTCGGCATAACAAACTAGAAGGCATGAAAATTCTCCAAATGAAATGCAGATGGGATGCAGTACTTGCAAAAATATTTGTATATAGGAGGACCCATGGCTACCACAACCATCTGCTTTCAAACCCATATCACCAAGAAAAACACGGGGAAACTGGTAAAGTGAAGGCAAGGGCTTTCTGGTTTGATTCCCCACTATCACAACTGATATGTTGGAATCCCAAAGTTTCATCTTAAAGTGGCTAAACCTCCAGAGGATGTGAGCAAAGGTCTCGCAAATCAATGAGGATCCAATCTGATAAGTGTAGAGATAAGAAGGAAACAAAGAAATGCATTGCTGCTCCAAAAATACCCAAATGAGAAAGCTAAGATGTTTACCAGTGTTTTAAAAGGCGTGCGAGGCTTACGGCTCGAGGTGCTCCTCGAGGCATGGTGTTACCAAAACGCCACGAGGCGCACGCTAAGTCACTAGAACGCCGAGAGGGTGCGGGAGCGAAAGCGCGAGAGCGTCAAACTTGAAAATAACTTGTAGTCCAGAGCGTCTGTATATTATATATATATACACACACACATATAAATTATAATTCATATAAAAAAATATTTCAGTTTCCATTTTTATGCTCAATCACCAGGGGCGGAGCCAAGGGGTGGCAGGGGGTGACCATGGCCCCCCCATACTATCGAAAAACCTTACAAACCGTATGCATGTTTTGCCACTCCACCTACCTTGGGTGGAGTGCCGCTACATGTTGGCCCCCCCAAAACTTTTTTTTTCAGTTTTTGATAATTACTAATATAAATATATATTATTTTGAAATTATAATATTATGCCCATTTTTTTCATATATATATTATATAATAATAATCATCAATTATAATATTAATGTTTTTGGAGTAAGATAAGGTTTTTATAGCCAAGCTTTTTATGAGCCGAGCTTTTTGTGAGCCAAGTTTAAGCCTAAAGTATTTTAACGAGCCTAAGCCCAAAATGTTTTAAAGACCTTGAATCAAGCTTGAGCCTAAAATATTTTAATGAGCCTGAGCTCAAAATATTTTAACGAACTTGAGCCTTTCTCAAGGTTTACGAGCCTCGAGCCGAACACAAAGCTTTGCTCGGCTCATTTATAACCCTACCTATTTATTAATAAGGTTTTAAATTTTGTTGAAATTTCTTGATTTTGTTTAGGTAGGAAAAATCAAAATCCTAAAATTTTGATCTAAAAGATTTAGGACAGTTTTGACAAAAAAATTGAAAATTGCTGAAATAATTAATTTTAATTAAAATAATAATTTAAAAAATCAAATTATTTTGTTGAAATCATCAAAATTTCATAGTGAAATTTCGACGAAATCTTGATATTTATTTCATATAAATAAAGAAATAAAATTCCAATCCTCCAGACTAAATTCATCGAGCAATAATTAGTGAGGCACATTAAAGTTTTTTTTTTTTATCATTCGTAATTTCATTTGCGGGACCCCCCAAGAAAAATTTCCTGGCTCCACCCCTGTCAATCACGTATACAACAAAAGAAAATAATTTTAAAAAAAAATCTCAATTTATCCCCTTATCAATCTAGTTTAATCATATTGTCAATATAAATCAGATCTATTTTTATAGTTTCATAAAAACCCCTAACAAATTATAAGAAAACCTCATTAGTTTTACAATTTTATTCTAATCCGCATAGTATAAAACATGTTTATTGTTATATTTTCATAAAAACTCTTAAAAAATTACAAACAAACCCCTTTATTTTTACTTTTTACTCCAATTCGTACCTAAAAAGTCAAATCCGCGGATTTGGGGGCGATTGGCATTCTGAGCACCAAAATGCCCCCCCTAATGGTGCGGATTGTGTGACATAGGGCGCATGCCTCATGTGGTGAGGCGTTCGTGAGGCATACACCTCAAGCTATTTGTAGCGCCTCACACATGAAGTGTGCACCTCATGTGCGTACAGGAAAAGTGCAAAGAAAAAAAAAAGGAAAAAAAAAAGTAAGACCTATGATTTAATTTTTTATTTATTTAATTGTAGTTAACTTGTTTAAGTAGTCTTTTAGCTTTTTAGTTATTAAAATTTAAGAGATAACCTATCATCGACTTTTGTAGAAGAAAAATAGAAGTTTAGGGTTCAATGAGCAAACCCAACGAAGAAGACTCGATGATTATGCATATGACTTGGTTGATGTAGATGACTTAGAGTGATATTTTGTTTGAGGTAATGTTTGGGGTTTAGAATTTAGAACATTCATATATGTTTTCTGTTGGTGATGATGATGTAATGCATATGACTTGCTTTTCGTTTACTTGATGATGAAATGGACTAATGGAATTGGAGTATAAGTACTTTTGAATAATTTTAGTATTGAATTGAAATTTCGTTTATTTTTTATTTTTGTACCTTTTTATATCATTTTTTATTTTTTTTACTATTTATAATGAGTATTATTATTTATTATAAATTTAATAAATTATTTTATAATTAAAAAATACATGCTCATGAGGCTTACACCTAGCCTCAAGCCAAGATCTAACACCTCGCCTCACACCTTAACGTTTAAAAACACTGATGTTTGCTACATTCCTACCTATCTAGACTATAAAAGACAGAAATGGTTGTCAGTTTCAAGGTTCCTGTATGTCACCACCAGTGATCATAGTTAAATCAGTTCTTGACCAAGCACTTGAATAAATGTAAACTTGGCAACAAGAGGCTGAGACATCCCGAATACAACTCAGTGATGATAATGACGTACAATCTGTAACGCACGTGTGGGAAACCCGGAAGAGGACACCATTAAAGCCACTTGGGGCAGAAAATAGGAGTAGATGTGGTGATACAGAAGTTATGGCAGGCTTGTCCGTGAAGATAAAAGAATGTGAATGATACCAAGACAATTGACAACAGAGTATTGAGTAATTAAGTTCATTCAATAACGTAGCATCTGAAAGACATTGGTTGAAGGTGACTCGCTAGCGATAATCAAGAACTTAACGGATCCAGATCTAGCAGACCCTCGTGTAGCAGTACCCAACACCCCAATTAGCAAGGAAATCAAAAGTGCATCTTCTCTTTTCTTCAACATAATGACAACAATATGGCTCATCATATAGGCAAAGACACCTAACCAGAGTCCAGAGACACGGCTAGAGTCATTCCTCATGACTATGATAGTCTGATATAAAAGCTCTAATGTATATCATTTTTACTGAGCTAAACGTAATTTCTATTTCTTAGACCAAAATTAATTAATTAATTAATTAATATACAAAATACTTATTAGTTTTAAAGCACCTTTAGAAAGTATTTTCCTCAAAATGAGGTTTCACTGAAAATTTTGTTTGAAACTTCAAAATTTTGCAGAAAATTAATTGTTGGCCAACAGAAACAAGTAAAGACGAAGAATAACAAAGAAAACCACATTAAATACTCCAATTGTATGTACGAAAAAAATTCGGTGGGGATGTGGGAATGGCGCATTACGAATGAGCAACCTTAGCCCAGAAATAACTCGATGGATTGATCAGTGGCACAATTCCAATTCATGAATAGGAGCCAAATTCCTCTTTGATCCAACAATATGGGCCAACAAATAAAGAAAAAAATAGCAGAGAATAAATCACATTAAAAGCTCCTATTGTATGTAGCAGTCAAGTAGTGATAGTCACACAAGTACAAATTCCGGTTCTGGTACACAACTGAGTACTACTTCCTGGAATCTGTCATAAGAACAAAGAAAACTTTGGATTACCTGCTTTTGATGAAAGATGCGGCTCCAGATAGAATGTAATGGTTAAACAGGACTTGTTATTGGGAACGTATACTTACTAATTTGATGACAATTGTTAGAATGCATGCATATTTGACAATTTGAATCACAAAAAAGTTGTTGATATTCCTATTTGCTACTAAAAGGAAAATGAAACAAGGTCGAATGCTTAGTGCCTTTCAGTTCCCACAAACTCTAAAACCTAATTAAGTTTAGAGTACCTTCATCTGTGGAATGAGTGCAGGTCCTGCATAGGCAAATGCTGTGTAAAGCTGAACAAGATTTGCTCCAGCTCTTATCTTCTTGTAAGCATCCTCACCACTGAATAAAATGATTTCCAAAAAAATTTAGTTAAAAATTTAGTCATTAAGCTTGTGATGGACAGAATTTTGTGAGATAACCGACACACACTTACGTGCTCACACCCCCACAGCCTATAAGAGGAATCTTCCCCTGAAAAGATGAGCAAAACGAACCACCAATCGTAAGAGTGAAGAACAAAAACATTGGAAGTTTAAACAACAGAAAGAGAATGGTTCCAAAGGAATATCACAGCATTCCCCAAGATGAACAATAAGGACTGTTTACTAATGGCCTAGTAGTGACATGGAAACCCCATCATTAACTAGTAGAATGCACCAATATTTATGCGCAATACAAGAGACGTAACTTGAATGATAGAACTAACACTCTAGCCATTCAACTTTATTTTTAACTAACTTACAAAAAACTTTATTTTTAACTTCCGCCACATTTTCTGCCAGCTAGAGGAATGAAATAGATCATACAGGTCATGAACACTGTCCCGTAAGCTCTCCCTGGTGATAGTATTCCCCAGCTTGTTTGACACATAATACCATGTCAATGCATAGGCAGACCACGTAGATGGTCTACAAGAATAGCACTTTAGACCCCTGGACTTTTACATCTCAAATGTTGAGAGAGAATGGATATCAACTGTTTATGTAGCCTTGTACAACCATTGATCAGTAACAGTTAATACAAAGTATCTATTTTCTGGAATTTTAGTCATTTAAGACAGTTTGTCATACTCATGTATCCATATAAGGGACTTTATGAGACAATTCAAGACATTGTATATAACTCGGTTTACTTGTATCCACATATAATGTGACTTTTTATGAGACAAATCATGACATCGTATATAACTTGATTTCAACAGTTTCTCACGTACCATCTATATTGTTTATATTTAAATCAGTTTATCTAAATACTCTCTATTGTGCACTTACACACAAACTAATTTATCCCAAAAATATATCTTATAATACATTAACTTTACTAAAACGACAAATTTTCAGACTTGCTGGGTTCTCCATATCCAATATTCATGTATTTGTGCCTGACACTGACATTGTTGTGTAGTGTCATTGAGTCACTGACTGGCAGTCTGACTAAAATTTCCACACAAGGTCAAGGATACACTGACATACCCTTGTTAGGATATACATCTCTTTCAAAATACTGGTAGACAGATTGAAGAGAGGCTTCCCACTTAAGCCACCAGATTCTTCAGCCACAGGGTATCTGCTTACGGGATCTGGTCTAGAAACAGTTGTATTTGATATGATCTGCATCAGAGAACGATGAAAAAAAAAAGATAAATTTCTTGCTACTACAATATTCACTCCATGATAATTAGAAGTTGAAATAATGAAGAACATGCAGAAAATTAGTTCACAGCCAAATGTGATTTCAAATTAATAATATACAATGAGATTATATCTAATGCATGAAAGAATGTTTTCAAACATATACAATGAAATAACATTTAATACATGAAAGAATGTTCTCCACTTTTTCTGTTAAAGAAATGAACATTTTATTCAGAGTACCAGTTGATAAGGTCTCTGTATATATCATTTTCAATGAAACAACAATGCCAAATCTTTTTTCTGATTGGTCAAAGGACCAAATTTTTTGGGTAAAGGGCCACATTGATCTAAATATTTATAAACCTTCACCAAATTATTACCACCAATTAGCACTTAGTGGGAATCTGCGTAGAAACCCTGCAAAAGCTTCTCTCTTGAATGGCAATTATTTATCTTCCTCCACATATACCACATGATGGCAAAATAACAGGTCTTCCAGAGGATCTAACTCATCCTCATAAAGTCCCCACAAAACCATGCTTGAATCAAGTTGAAAAAGAAACGATCTTGCTTCGGCTTAAAATATTTTGAGGCATCAAAATAACTGATGCCGAATTATGCATAAGAAACAAATAAAGGAGAATGCATACATCTGGAATAATCTTTTCTTATTCTAGTAAGGTGGTTAACACAAGGTTTTTATTTTTCAGAAACTAATCCTTTCAGCTGAAACATATCAGGTTTTGTGGGGCCGAAAAAAATAGTGCCTTCATATATGATATTAAAAAAATTTAGCCAAAACTCCAAGATTTTTCAGCCAGTTTCAGTCCCATTTCTGCTGTTTCAGCCAAAACTATTCAGATGTGCAAAGTTTCACCATGTATCAGCAATGAGTAATGGGGTCAGCAGTCCTACTTTCTGTCCATTTCGTTCAGATCTGCAAAGTTTCAGCATGAAACCAAGGTGAGTTTATGGTTCAAAGTATCGTATCTTATCCACCTGTACGGTCGACACATATCTTGTATCCACCTAGTCGGCACGATACACATGTATTTTAGGATAAGTTAAATTCTACACTGTATCAGTCGATAAATGTAACCGTATTGGTCCAAATGGTCTATATGTTACACCATTGCGACCAATACACTCGATACATGCAACGTATTTGCCTTTTTTACATGTAAAAACGTGAAAAATGAACCATTGACTTCATTATTTGACCCTCTTTCTCTCCTAATCCCTTTGAATATAACCAATTTCTTCTCAAACTCTTCTTAGTTTAATTGAAAACGTATAATAATTGGAGCTTACAAAATCAGTTTTCCTCTTCTTGCATAATTGTAAGAGTATTTTTTTTTTCACTCTAATTTTTTTTTCATAAACGAAATGGACATATTAAGAAGGAAAAAAGGAAAGTACAAGAAAGAGCAAACCAGAAACAGAAAAACATTAAGGTTCCCCAAGGAAGGGAACCAAAAAACGAAAAGACAACAACAAAAACAAGAATACAAGCCAAAAACTACAAGAGGCCCCCAATAGCTGACGTAAACAGTGCTCAAGAAGTGCTACCAACTCACAACATCAAGTGATATCTGATATCGTGACACCTCTGAACTCTGGTAAGGCACATACCCATGATGCAGCCATGCCCAAAATAAAGTCTATAAGTGTGCATTTACTCCTCCGGCCGTCCTCAAAAATTCTTCGGTTCCACTCTCCCAGATACCTGATAAGATGACGAAAAAAAATCACTTTATACGTGAATCACCCATGCTTCCTTAGAAACGGGAAGCTCCACTGATCAAGCATGGCACTAACAGTCCTTAGGAAGATCCACTCCACTCCTACCAATCTGATGAAGAACACCCAAACCTCTACTGCACTTACAAGAGATAAACAAATGGTCAATTGACTCCCCCTCTCTCATGCACATAATACAACCTTGGGTGACAAGGCTATAAATTTTCTTCTCTTTTGCAAATTATCCGTAGTGTTAATCCGACCCAGAAGTACAGTCCAAACGAAGGCTAAATTATATTCTTTATGCCTAAAGGCATGTTTGCAGTTCTATTATATGGATCTATGGATTTCACTTGGATTTATATGCCTGGTTTTCAAGAAATTTGCAACATTTTTACCTTCAAAAAAAAAAAAATACCTGCTGGTCTAATGATATGATGCCTTTTTGCTTCCTGAAAACACATTCTGATGAAACTGCCCATGTCATTGAATCTGTTTTCTATCAGTATGGTTTTTTTCCCAAGCACTTTCTTTCGCACCCCAACCTTTTGCTTTGACTTGCTACCTTACACCTATCTGCAACCCATTTCAATCCTCCATTGTCGAGAAGAAAAGAGCTCGACCTCCCGTTACTGACTTTCGATACTCTGCACTCCACCGACCTTATATTCCAAACAGCTTCTAGACAAAATGCTTTTGATTCGATGGTGAATCTCTTCACATACGTAGGCAACCCATCCTCCTCAGGCAGAACAGTTTTCAGGGTCAAGGAAGGAGGAATTGATGGATACTTGGGGGGGTGCAGACGAGAGAACAATGCTTGCAAAGGAACGGGGTTGAGAGGGATGATGTTGAGGTTGTGGAAATGGGTGGGCAGAAGGATGGGGAAGAGAGGGGGATGTTTTTGAGATTTTACATGACAGACCAAGCATTAGGCTATTACAGATGCTCCCTACAGAAGAAAGGCTAGCAGGAAAGAGCTCAATATGCAATTTCCCTCCTTATCACATAAAGAAGACATAAGTTGGAGCAGAAGTTATTAGTCAGGTGGCTCAAAATGAAGGAAACAGAAGCCAGGCTCTTTCTTGACCCAGCTGATGTTAGTAGAATGAACAATTTGTTAGTAGGTCCAACCAAGGTTTTAAATTTCGATTTAGCCTGAGATTTCGCCGGGGGGCCTGGCGAAATTTCGCCAAATTTAACCGAAATGGGGAAATATCGCCGTGTCACCAAACTAGAAAATGACGATATTTCACAGCATGCCGGCGAAATTTAAAACCTTGGGACCAGACCAACATGAGTGGCAAGGTGATAGATGAAGGCAAGGAGATTGGAAAATTCATTTTGAGTTTCAATGAACTTTACAAATCATAAGATGTTATCAGACCCACTCAAGACAATTGAATTTACTTCCATAGAATGGATAAATAGGATAAATTAGAAGGAATTTTGTTGAGTACGTCTTGGAAGTCATTAGAGCTCTAGAGGGAAACTGAGACCTACATCGAAAGGGATTTAACTTGATGTTCATCAAAATCTGATTTGATACTGTCACAGAAGACACCATAAAGGTGTCCAAAGAATTTTATGATATGAAGGCAGACATTCATTTCTTCCATTCCCAAGAGGTCACCCATCCTAGTACTACTCTCGCACAAGCCAACACCCATTTCTTTAATCCACAGAAAATAGGAGCAGATGATCTGAAGAATTCCAAGCCAACAACCCAAATTACAATGTTTGTAAGATAATAGCAAAGGTCTTATCCATTAGAATGTAGTAGTAATTAGACAAGGAAGTAAGTACCTATCAAGGAGCCCATGTCAAACATATGCAGATAATGGATAGCTTTCTCATAGCCAATTAATGTATCAATCACAGACTACATATAAGAACCAAAGTTGTTTTGTGCTGGATCCAATTAGAGAAAGCTTGTGATCATTGGAGAGAATGAATTTCACTATCACAACTCGAACCCCATGCTTGAGATTGAAATTTCGATGAAATTCATTCCGCATATAGAGTCATAATGTGGAGAGAAATTATGAAAATTTTGAATAATATGTTTCACAAACCAAATACAGAATGAGTAACGGAAAATTGTGTGTTTGCGTTTTCTGTGTTTGGTTCTTTTTTTGTACAGGATGGTTCCTTCAATGAATTTTACAATATAGAAAAGAAAAGAAACCTGAATAAAAAAATGATGGAGGACCACAGCATTTCTTCTCAACAGCCTTCAAGACATAGTAACCCATCAAGGTTAAGTAGATTCTCAGGTTTGGCAAGCAGATCTGAAAGGTGTCATCAATTTGATCTCTTTATAGTTCTCTTTGCCAGTCCTCTGTACAAGATTTAGTCAGTTTCTACTAATGAGACACTTTTATTTGGATGGCGGTTATATACATAATGTGTTTACCATCAAAGCAAAGAGAAATATATATTCATAGCGAAGGAGTTTATACACAGATACAACAAGAAACAGATGAAAACAATCAAACACTCGCTGCAAAATCAAGGGAGAGCTCCCCAAAACCATGAGTGCCAACATCGAACAAAAAGGCCTCCTGACATGAACAGAAGAATTGCAACTCCTGAGAATTTTTTCAGAGAAGATACCCAATCCATTAGATATCTCCCCTATAGAGCAAAAGATCTGTATCACGGAGATTTCTTTTGGCCAAAGTTCCTCCTACTATCCTCCTAAATCCCCCAACCCACATTCTAGGGAACCATCAACCATAAAATAGCAGCTGTTCTTTGCCACCGGCACCATCCCCAGAACAAGGACAACACCCTAGGGCCCTTAGGGAAGGCTCATGCTGCTGCATAGAGTAACAATATGAAAGCCCAAACATCAGAAACTATGCCACAGTGAATAATGATGTGCTTGACCAACTCAGAATTAGATTTACACATTAAACATCTATCTATTATGCAAATGATCCACTGTTAGAACTTTAGTACTCATGAGGCACTAGATAAAAGCTTCTACCTTAAAAGGCACTTTACACCTTCCCATCCCAGTCAAATCACCAAAGAAATCTTACCAAAAGTTGAATGAATTCATTGAGAAACTACCTTTGAAGTTGAACTTCCAAAAACTTCTATCTTGGCTACTATCCACAAGTACCCTCCTCTAACTAGGCAAGATCTCTCTACGACACTACCAACAAACAACCACCTAAAATGAGGAGTCCAAATAATATGATTCCCTTGCCTCCATTGTTTAAAATATCGTCGACCGATGCGGCACGATACGCAACAATAAGATACAATACATATTCTTTTACAGCATATCGATCGATACCGATATGATCGATACAGTCTCAATACGCTCAATATTGTCTCAATACGCTAGATACTGATAAAAAAAGATAATGAAAACTAAAGGATCAAAAAAAGAAAAAACACAAATAAAAACCCTTAAATTACTAACCTAATTTCTAAAACGAAAAAGAAAATGAAGGAAAGATGGTAAGAGAGAGAGCGAGAGAGAGTACTTGTTTGGCTGGCTAATATTGGTTTTCTTCTATTTCTCCTCCTTATCCTTCTTATTCTCCTTTCATTTGCTATTTTTCTTCTTTGAAGATTGTCGAATACGAAGGCTTTTTGCTTGAATATGCATCTATATGTAATAAAACTTGTTCTTGTTTGTTCTAAGATATTCCTAATGGATTTTGAGTTCGCTTGTTGATTGGATTTTGAGTTCGTTTGTTGATGTTTGAAAGTATTCTTATATGTCTTAAAATTGTGACATCTTGTTACTTATAGGTAATTGATTCCACTAGATATGTATGATTTCCTTTGTGTTTTACTAGTTTATGTGATATATTATGACTTTCCTTAACACTTACTGGAAGTTGTTTTATAAGTTTTCATGTGCCTGCACGCATAGTGGTTGGTTTCCACAGTAATATATATCATATATATGGGTGTATCATATCAAAAACATGTTAATTTATCAAACTTTTACCTTATTTTGCACAAAAGTGAGATCATGTTTTATGTAACTACCATTTTCCTTGCGTATCCACTGTATCTATGATTTTTACATAGTTGCAACGTGTATCCGATACGATACTCGATATGTATCCGTTTTCGAGCTGACCGATACACTACCTTGATACGATATTTTGAACCATGTTTGCCTCTTCCAAACTCTTCTATCTTGGTTACTCTATGCAAGCATTGCCTCCTCAAACTAAGCAAGAACTCTATTCCTACCAACAACTGCCTAAGTAGTGGACCCGTGGCCCCTCGCACAGGCCAATATTAGAGCTTAGTACAAGTCAGATTATCTCTCCACCCCACACGAAACATACTCCCAAAAATGACTCATCACCAACTCCCACCATGAACATCATGCCTCAGAGAAAGTCCATGGAAATCATGATACCTTTCCATATCCCCACCCATACTCCATTTTAGGCTCCCCGTCATCCCAATCCTAGGATCTACTTCTATGTTTACATTGAATCACCATCCTCCATAAAGCATTACTCGCCAAACGAAACTCCCATAGCCATTTTCCAATAAAGCAAGCTTAAAGCATCTAAACCTCCATAGCACATTATAGACAATGTGTTAAAAAGCAATCACTTGCCACATTAGTGATTATACTTCCAACAGATGCAGATATGTACAACTTGCAACAATACACCTGCCTTTGTTCAGTAATTCTATGCTTTGTTGTTTTCCTAATCTCCTTTGTACTGCAGCGCATTTGTCCTACAAAGATAATCAAGTTTTTTTTTTCACTTAAAGAGAGAATGTCCTCTAAAAGAGGGGGAAATTTTTTGAAAACTAAAATTTGTTACTATCTATTAGGCATACAGAAGGAACCTAACAGAAGAATTCTAAAGGCTTAGTAAAGAGTTGACAAAGAAGATATGCAGGTTCTGTGGTTTTTTGCGAAGAGAATTAGTAAGAATGTCAATAAACTTGGATCTGATTTGGACAGAGCAGAAACAAAGTAATACTTGATTCGGTTGTATAGATGTAATTTTTTTTTCTCTGCAGGGATCCTCCTGCACTTCGAATTTTTTTTTTTTTTTTTTTTTTGATTCGGTAAAATTCATGGCAATTGAAATTTCTGTTAAATATTTCTCCTCAAAAAAGA
>JAUPMG010000011.1:4209411-4225013 GCA_031762675.1 Pachysandra terminalis
GAACTTATAATTTAGTTAATATATATGTATACCATTCCATGAGATATGAATATTTCTTTTATGTTTTATTAGTTTATATGATATATTACGAATTTCATTTAAAATTATTGTTGTTTTTTTGAAGTTTCCATGCTCCTATGCGCATAACGGTTGGTTTCCACGTTAATATACCTATTACATGTGTGGGAGTATCATATTAAAACATGTTAATTTATCATATTTTTTCCTTATCTTTACATATAAGTGAGTCTTATTTTATGCATCCACCATTTTCCTTGCAGATCCACTGTATCCATGATTTTATAGTGTATCCACACATGTCCAATGTGTATCATGATACGTATCCTTTTCTGGGCTGACCGATACGCTACCTCCATATGATATTTTAAACCATATTAACAAATTTGGAACATGGGTTTATGTGTTTAGACTACCTGTATGATTTTTGTTCCCGTTCTCTTTTTGAATCACTAGCAGCTACCTGTGGAGGCTTGGTTGAAGTTGGCGAAAGAACAAAGATGGGGGCATAATCTTGCTGTAGCAAACATCAAAATGGCTGGATAACCTATGAAGATCTCGAGGACAGTTGCAGTATGTATAGCTTTTTGAGAGATGATTGATCAATTAGGAGCACCATTGCCATGGAGGAAAATAGGGTTGATAGAGAGATAGGATGAAAAAGGGAGATGTTTATGTGGGGAAGATGATGAGGCGGTAAGAGGAGGGGATGTGGAACATTGCAATTGAGAGTTGCAAGGGTTGACAAACAGGAGGGCCTGTGGGTAGGTGGTGTGTTAGGAAGTGCATCCAAACCTTGCCCACTCAACTAAATAGATCCAAATTCAGATATTGGAAGAACATATACCTATTGGGTTTTTTTTCTCCTGAACTCAGTGCACAAGTAGATCATGTGCAGATCATGAGCATGAAGTAATGTTAGGAGCAGTCATAGAACACGCATAAGTAGGTCAAGTGGTGGGTTAAAAGTTAAGAATTTTGGCCTGAAGTAGAGGCTTCTTATGACCAACATTTTAGAGCCTAAGAGCTAACTGGGGCTAACAACAACCGAAAGGCTGAAAGGTCTATATGGCCAGAAGAAGGGAAAGGGCCCAGCAACTGGTCACTCACAGACAAGGGTCTACTATTATGGTGAAATAGGTTGTCGACTTAATCCAGGAGGGAGTGGAGCCATTCTTTATCATGGGATTAAATTGATCCTCTAATCAACTAAAATTATCAAGGAGATGTAATCCAACTGTAGGAGAAACAGACACGAGTAGACGTGACGATGGAGGTCTAAAGCCGTCATTGGAATTTGATGAAATTTTCTTACTTAGCCGGATATGAGAATAATTCCAGGTTTTGTTGCAGACATAGAACTTGTTGGAAATCCATCTCTTCCAATAAGAGAGGTCAACGAGGAAGAAAAAGACCGCGCAGCACTAGCACGTCAGAACTTAAAAATGGAAATGATCTGACTCTTATTTTTGTGAAGGGTATCGGATTCTCTAAAAAAGATGGATTGGTAAATGACATCATCAAGCTAATTCAGAGACAACTTAGCGTTGATGTGGGTTTTGCTAATCAATTGCAAGTAGAAAGCAGGGAATTCTTACAGCCATTGAGAATTAAAATGCCGAAGTAAGGGAATAGTGGTATAATGGCCTTGGCACTGAATAAAGGTTCCTTACCCTTAATTTATTTCCAGGGGAGGAGAATATAAGGAAAGGAAGCAAGGGCCTATTGTTCTAACCTCATAAAATGCATGGTCAGAATTGAGTGAATGGAGGAAGTGTTGAAGGATATGAGGGTGAGAGAAGTGGACGTTCCTTCCAATTGAATGGCGGGGAATTTATGACTGGGTTATACTTTAAAGGTCTTGTAGACCAATGGTATCTTATCAAGAAAAAAGTTTTAAGAGAGTTAAAAAGCTTAATTTGAAACAAGAAGGACAATGGAGATGGGGGTAGCTGTTTGGAAAAGGGATGAAGCCAGGGAGAAGAATAAGGAGATTGGTCTTGTCATGTGTTGCTAAATGAAGTTAGAAACTTTTTCGTGAAAGTTGAGTGGTTATTGCATAGAAAACCAAAGGCTAACAATTAAGACATTGATTGGGAAGTGGGATCCTCATATTCTTTTCATTCAAGAGACAAAATTGGAAAGATGATAAGGGAGGTGTGCATTTGCAAATTGGTTAGGCTTGATCCAGATCTAGATCTGTTTTTAGCACATTCTGTTCTGAAATCCATATTATAAGTAGTTAATCTGTATCTGATCCTGGATCCATGTAGTATTGTTAAAACGGATCAGTTACATACTTGAACCCAGTCCATATACCTATTAAGCACATACACTATTTGAAGAATGTGTAATTACGCATAAATTTTCTTTCAAAACATTTTAAACCATAAATAAACATCATTAACCATAACAAGTATATTAATTTAACTGTCCAAGATAATGCAGATCCATTTTGATCCTTTGCCTGAATCATAATTCGAGCCAAATCCTGTTCAGATCTTACATGCCAACCAGAATCTGCTTCATATTTAATTCAGATCCACTACAATTAATCTAGATTGAACATTAGAGTAGGCAGATCGATTCAGATCTCAGGTCATTTCCGTTTCATTCTATGCTATAGTGAGTAAGATGGACTCGGGGATTTTAAAGTTGTAAGGTTACGATAAAAAGAAACGAAGGGAATTTGGACATTAGAAGATTTGTGGATTTTTTCTGTAGACATGAGCTATTCGACCTCACATTTCTAGGAGCAGAGTTGACTTGATCTAGTAATCAAGAAGTGCCTTCTTCATTCAAGCTAATTTCATGTCACTTTAAAGTGCGAAGACCATTTCCGGTCGTATCAATTGGGCCATTCCCAGGAGAATAACTGACCACATACCGATTGGTTTAGAATGTGGACATCTCAGAAAGGGTTGTTCACCATATGGATTTGAAAATATGTGGTTAGAGGAGGCTTTTGTGGGATGGCAAAAGATTGGTGGAGAGTTATGGCTTCCTATGAATACACGGTTTTGTGTTTTGCAAAAAGTTGAAGCGCTCAAAGAAGATATAAAGTAGTCGAATATAGGGGTATATGGAAAAATTGGTGTAAGGTTGAAAGACATTCTCTCAAAGATAAATATAGAATGATAGCTAGTTGTGAGGTCAAAAGTTGGAGACAGAAATCAAGAGCCAGATAGTTAAAGTGTGGGGATAAAATACAAAACATTTTCACATAAGTGCTGATTCATGAAGAAGATTTAATGCCATAAGTACATTTGAATTGAAGAGAAGGAAGATTTCAAAGGGAAAATTTTGAAATTATTACAAGGCTTTATACTTGGAAAATGCCCCTTATGTCCTGAAGCTCGATCATTTAATGTCTGATTTAGTCTCACAAGTGTCGAGTGGCAAATTAGAAAGGGACTTCTCGAAGGAGGATAGTGGTGCATCATCGGAGAAGGTAGTGTCATAAAGTTCTGTCCAGATGGTTTCACCATAACATTATATAAAAAATGTTGGAAATCATTAAAAGATGTTTTCGTGTTAGTCATGGAGTTCGATGTGTACACACACACACACACACACGTACACAAATAAACATATACCAAATTTGAAAAGAGTGCTAATGCAACTTTTATTATAACAATCCTGAGGAAGAGTGAATTCTAAATATCAAAGATTTCCACTCAGTCATCTTGGTTCATAGTGTATACAGGATAATATCCATGATGTTAGCTAATAGACTAAGAAGGTGTTAAATCTGTTATATTAGTTGCCCAAAGTGCTTTTGTTTTTTTAGGGGAAGACAAATTATGGATAGAGTTTTAATTCAGTGCATAATGTCCAGAATCCATAGTGGAGTCCGGCTTGGTGTATAAGGTGGAAATGTAAAAAGCTTACAATCGCGTGGATTGGGTGTTTCTACTATGCATCCAAAGAAGAGTGGGTTTCTGAATAAAGTGGAGAAGTTGGTTAGAGACTTGTATATCCACAACATCTTTCTCAGTGCTAATTAATGGATCTTCAATGGGATCTCAAGGGGCCTAAGTCTCTCCCTTTCTTCTTATCATTGCAACACAAGCATTGAGTGTGATGTTCAATAAGGTGCGCCTACATGGGGCTTATGGAGGGTTTGATTCGCTGATGCCCTTAGAGTGTCACACTTACAGTTTGCTGATGATACACCAGCGCTATGTGATACTGGAATTAGAGTGTTGGGATCCCTTATGGGAGTACTTTGGTGCTTTGAAGCAGTGTCCAGATTGAAGTCAATTTATCAAAAAATGAGATCTCTGAGATTGGTGAAGTTCATTAGATAAGAGAATTTCAGATAGAGTTTGGTTGATGACTTGGCAAACTACCTACATCATATCTAATACCCTTGGAAGCCATTTTAAAATCAAAGGCCATTTGGGACCCAATCATTGAAAGAATGGAAAAGAAGTTGGCCACATGGAAGAGAGGGCACTTATCCAAAGGGGGTAAGTTAACATTGATAAAGAGCCTTTGTCCAATCTATCTACATATTTAATGTTTTGATTCCTTGTTTCTGGTTCCAGAATTGGTAATCGGAGAAATTGCAAAAGGGTTTTTTGTGGTGTGGCAAAATTGAAGAATTCATGGATCACCTAGTGAGGCAGAGTCAAGTATATTCTCCTAAGTGATTTGAGGGCATAGGAATTTATTGAATTATCCCTTTTAAGAAGGACTTCTAGGGAAATGCCTTTGGAGATTTGGGGAGGAGAGTGATAGACTATGGAGGCTGTAATAGAGTCCAAATAAGGTGCTAATTCAACCAGATGGATATCTTAACAAACATAGTGTAAAGGATCGGTCGATCCCGATCCCGATCGGCCGGTCCAACTTGGGATCGGCCAGGGACGAGCCGCGATCCCTGGCCGATCCCAAAAAAATTCAAACAACATCGACTCGGACTGATTCCGTGACGGATCGGTGAGTCGGACCGGACGATCCAAACTAGATTGTCCGGTCCACGTCTGTAAAAAAAAAGGTTTAAAGAAGTTTAGAGAGAGAGAGAGAGATCACTGGTTCGCTGCATCCATGGTGTCTTACGTCTTACCTATCGGAAGAGATTACGAAGAATCTCATGAATATCGATTTGGTTATTCTCTACTCTTCTTATTCTTTTATTTTTTATTCTTTTCTTTGCCGAGACTTTGAAAATGAAGCATCAGTGTGAAAGAGGGGTTTGATATATCGATTTTTTTTTTTTTAAATGCCGAACCTTGCTTTGGATTGGCCGATCCAGAGTTGGATCGCCGATCCAACTTGGTATCGGACCGCGGCAATCCCCGATCTGATACCGAGTTTAAACACTATGTTAATGAAGAATTCAACCAGGGGGTTGTTTTCTGGGTGGGTGATAGTTCTTCCATTAGGTTTTGGCATGATATTTGGTGCAGTGATATGCTTTAAGTGAATGGCCAGGAGGTCAATTCATTTGCAGATCTGATTGGGTGCCTTCACTTGGTCAAAGTACTAAGATCTGACCAAGATCTTAGAAGCTGGAAATGTAAAGAGGAGGGAGGATTTACGGTTGTCTTTTTTCAATCATTCTCAGAATTAACTCCATGTTCATCAGTTTTTAAACTCATTTGGAAGACTCCAGCCTCCTGAGGGTGGTCTTCTTTTCTATTGACAGCAGTATTGGATAAAATTCTCGTGATGGATCACTTGATATTAAGAGAATGGATGATTCCTAATATAAGCAACCTCTGTGAGACAGCTTCAGAAACAGTCCTCCATTTTCTGCTTTCTGCTATTTATTTGGGCACTTCAGAAATTTGTTTGGATGGGAATTGCATTGAATGGCACCAGAGCCTTCATGTTGTGGAAGATGTGCCCTTTGCATTTTGATGGCGGATGTGGATAGAAAGATATAAACCAATTTTTTAGGAGGAAAGACCTGAAATAATATTCCATGACTTGGTTTATTGGATTGCTTTAGGCTTGAACTTAGAGGAACTGAATTGGGTGTGGATGAAGGGAACTGGAATCAGATTTAACCATGTTTTTGTCTATTATGTAATTTTTTGTATCTTTTCTAGTTTGTACAGCTCATCCATGGTTGGCTGTTTTTAATGCTAGCTTCTAGTATACACTTCACTTGCATGGGGCTTGCCCCTTTTTCATCTAAATATATCATCATCTTATTACTTGTCAAAACGGTAAAAAAATGGTTAAGAGTTTACCTCAGGAGTAAACCTTAACATCTCATTTTCAGCATACAACTGTGAAATTGTATTAAGAAAGAGATGTACAGCTTTTGTGAGACAGTTTCTTATTGACATAAGATTCGTTCTTATTTTGCTTGTTGCTAGTGAACCTGAAGGGGTATACACAAATAGCTTTTCAGCACTACTGTCTGTATATAGTATTAGAAGTAGATACTTATTGAACAGACAAACACAATGGAAACATAGTTCTTCATATCTACAACATGAGTTGGTTGTTTTTATGTATACCATTCACATTTCATTTTTGATTTGCTTTTATGTCATATGAAATGTGTGAAAATCATATTTGGCGTTCTTTGATATTGCAGAAATTAACCTACCACAATAATGAAGTTGGGTTTGTACAATTCTCGAACAATGGGGATTTTTTAGCTTCATCGTCAAGTGACTGCACAGCCATCATATGGAAGGTATTATACAACGATGATCTCATTTTAATGTTCGATAGAGGGAATAATCCCTGGCATTTTCGCTTGATATGTTATCTATCTTTTCCTCCTATTTTGTTAAGAATTACACAGTTTCTCATGCTATGGTAATTTAAACCAGTTGATGTACATGGAATTCCTAACAGCAGTTAAAAATTCAACTTGCATATTTTGAATACTTATTCCTAATAGGAATTGAAGCCAACTAGAGAATAAAAATTTGAATCTAACACATTGCTTAGGGCAGGGGTGGCATTAAGCTGATTAGCCTGCTTGCTCCGGTTGGCTGTATTTGAGTGGCCACACTTGGCCAGGCTTGGAATTTTAGGTTCTTTGGGCCGGCCTTGGTTTGTGCCTTAGTAGAACCATAAGCCCATCCCGATAATGTATTGTTGCCAATTATTTTTATTTGTATATAAGGGGCATACCTATATTGGACATGTGTTGGACTCCAACACTCAACAGATTATGGTACGTTACTCAGATTTCCTTTATTTTTTTTACTTTGGAAATTAATATCTAGCAGAGTATGGATTCTGCGTTGTCGTTTAAAAGGTTTTTTTTTACGTGGATAACATTATTAAACTCATTCAGCCCTTTGCCCTACTTATATGTATGTGAGGCAATCTATTAGATATGATATTGTAGTCAAACATATTTTATGAATTTAATTATTTATTACTACATTATTTAAATATCCTGCTGTATTACAAGCCCTAACTTCTCGAATTTGCCAAATTCAATTCTCCGTTGACACTCTTTATCTGTAGCAATGCAACATGGATTGTTATGAATGCGAGGAATTCTAGCATATATGTATTTGGCAGGAGCTAGAAGTGCACATACACACTTTAGGGGGTGTTTCTGTGGAGGATATTGTGAGAGAGTGGGCTACGATTTGCTTTTCCTCGCTGTGTCAAGCTCATTTTAGGGCTATGTGGTCTCCACCGAAAGAGGGGGTTGTTAAAATGAATTTTGATGGGTCTTCCTAGGGAAATTCCGACCCATCTGGAGTAGGAGGTGTTTTTAGGGATTACCGTGGGAGGACTATGCACATCTTTTCGGGTCCTAATGGAGAGGTAGATTCCGTTTGTGCAGAGATTGTTGCTTTGGTGACTGGATTGAGGGAGGCAAAGGCTTGGAGCTTTGGACCGTTGGTAGTGGAGGGGATTTTTCATCTGTCATTTCCTGGTGGTATCGGATTTGGGTTGCCTTTGGCTGTTCCTTCATTTAGTTTGGATGTCACTTCTTGGATTTTTCATCTGTCACATTCCTAAGGATGCAAATGTTGTGGCTGACAGGTTGGCAAGAGGAGTGACAAGAGAGACACTGTATGCCGCCCCCCCAGTTGA
This sequence comes from Pachysandra terminalis, assembly GCA_031762675.1. NCBI lineage: Eukaryota > Viridiplantae > Streptophyta > Magnoliopsida > Buxales > Buxaceae > Pachysandra > Pachysandra terminalis. Next base: position 4,217,458 of record JAUPMG010000011.1, read on the forward strand.
GGAGAGGAGAGAGGAAGGCTGATTTCATACAATCTCGTGGGGTACTGTGGGGGTGGGGGTATGAGTATACCTACTTGGTATTCTTAGCTTTTATATGATTTGGTGATCTTTTTCCGTTTGATATATTTTCTATGTTCGGATCATGCTTTATGATCTTTGTACTTGCTATTACATTTGATAATTAATATAAAGCTGGTTAATTATTAAAAAAGAAGAAGTGCGCATACACACTTTGATGACACACCCTGTTATTTGAGGCCCACCTGGAAAATACGTCTTGACGTTAAGTTGAGATTCTATTATCTGGATTCTGATTATCATTTCGGGATTTTAAAATCGGGATTGTGACTATTGATTAACGCAATCCAAGATCCTGATTGCATGCATAAGATTCTGGAACTTGATTATGGATATAGCTGTAGTTGGCAATTTTGTGACCCGAGATTAATCCGCCCAAACTGCCCACACCAACAAATGTGTTTTGAGTGAAACCCACTTCAATCCCTTAACAAATGGGTTAGTTTGGGTTAAACTTCTTGACCCATGACTTGTTAATAAATACAGATATTTTATATTAGAAATATAATATTTTTATATAAAATGCATAAAATATTTGTTTATATGTGATTTATTTATTCTAATATTTATAATATTATTAAAATATTAAACAGGTTAGGTGGGTTACACGGGTTGAGACTAGGGGTGGAAATGGGCAGGGCTTGCACACCATCATAGCAGTTTTTTTGTGTGCCCAAGCTCGGTCCTAAAAATTCAATTTTTTTGATTTAGAACTACGAAATATACTTTTAAATGATATTTTAAGATATTTTTATAGAAGAAAAGTGTTTTCAAGTATCTAATATATTATATAGATAAAATTATGTATTTTTTTAATGAAAAGAAAATATTCATATCTTATAAATGTAAATTTACACATTCAAAAGTTTAAAAAAAAAAAAAATACAAATATATTATCATCTTGCCGGGCCGGGCTTTCACTTGCCTTGCCCAAGCCAGGCCGTAAACTTGACTGGGCCGGGCTTGACAAGTATAAAGCCATGGAACTATATTTATTGCCCAAGCCTGTCCAAATATTGGGCTGGGAGGGCCGGCCGGCCCATTACTACCCTTAGTTGAGACGTGTTAGGTTTGGGTTTGCATTTCTCAACCCATTCATTAACAGGCAGGTTCAGGTAAAGCATTAAATCGTTGATACCCCATACAAAGCTGATCCATTGACAGTTCCAGTTAAGCAATCAATGGGTTGGGTTGGATCGTATTCGGGTTTGTTTGAATGTCGTAAAGAGGCAGATAAAGCTAGTTGGGCACACCTAAATATGGATTGGATTAGATTGAGTTGAAGTGTTTTTGTTATCAACCAACTAGCCTGACCCAACCCACATGTCATAATCCAAATCAAGAATCCCAACTAGAATCCAGTATCAGCTTGAAGACAGATTTTGATTATAGGGTTGATTTTATAATGGGATTCTTTAATCAACCCCAGAATCTGCCCCAAACAACCCATCTTGGATTATATAATCTGAATATGGCCAGAATCAGATTCTAGAACCCAGCCAAATGCTTTCATCATGATGGATTCATCCACTAACAATCAACTAGTCAAAAGGATAATCAGAAGCATTGATTTGATAAATTGTTTTAACCTAGGTTGTCAAATCGTGAATGAAATCGAAAATTGTTATCATAATTTTGAATCTTAGATCATAAGATTGAAAGTAATTTTAGTAAAAGCAGGGTCTGGGATTTAGGCTTTGGGATTTCTCTTAAGAAAAGGGACTTTTGTTTGTAAAATAAATAAGCTATGTAGCTTTATATATATTTAATCATTTTAGACTACTATATTTAATATAAAGGAGTAAACAAAGAAAGGGAAGTTTTTGGTAAAAAAAGAATTGACATTTTTTTTTTGTGTTGCTGAGTCGAATTTTTCTGAATCTTATGACTAAATCGTAAATTGTAAGATTCAAACATAAGCTGTTTTTTCACTGATTTGAATCGACCTGTGGCCAAATCAAATCGAATTATGAGATTCATACAATGAATCGCAAGATTTTTAACTAGAGAGGTTTTAATCATTAAGTGACAATGACATAGTGTGTGGAGATTTTAGGGTTGGTCTTGGACGGGCTTGGCCTTACTATTTCTGTGTAGGCTGGACTTATGTCCACACGTTGAACCCAAAGTCCATGCAGGCTTTGCTGTGTACGGGCTTTCCTAGAATGGTTTGTATACAGCGGATAGCCGGCCCCACTTTATGTGCCAATCCTAACTTATGAAAAAGCATTATGCCAGGCCCCTCATTTTAGATTGTGGATCCAAGATTATAAGCTTATAAATTATAATTCAACAACAAAATCCCTAATCCCAACTAGTTGGAGTCGGCAACACGCATCCTGTTCTGCCATCTCAATTTGTGAAGAACTATATTTTTAGTTAGATTATGTGTAATTGAATCATTATGTCCTTTTCTGGTCTTCCTTTCATCCTCTTTGATCCTTCAACATGCACCCTTTTGCACCTTCTAACAGATTCCTTCCTAGGGCTCTGTTCAACATGGCAAAGCCATCTTAACCTACTTTCTTTTATCTTATATCTTGTTTGGGCTACTTGTAGACACTCTCAGGGTATGTCCATTACTTCATTCCTTACTTTATCCTTGTCTTTCTATCTCAAGTTCTCAACATTTTCATCTTAACAACAATCATCCTATGAATATGTTACTTCTTTGTTACCCAACCATGCATCATGGCCAGTCTAATAGCTGGCTTATATATGTTGCCCTTGAGCTTGAGTGGAATATGTTGGTGACAAAAAAAATTCTAGAAGTGCCTCTCCACTTAAGCCATTTGGCTGTAATCCTATGTGCGACATCCTAGTCAATATTCCTTTCTTTATGGGTAACTGACCCAAGATAATGGAAAAGTGATAACTATTGGGAATCACTTGGTTTTCAATTTGTATTATTGCTTCACCCTTGCTACTATTTGTACTAAAGTTACACTTGAGATAATCAGTCTTAACATGACTTAGCTTGAAACCTTTTGATCTAAGGTTTCCCCCTCCATAATTCTAGTTTTGGAATTTGCTCCTCTCTAGTTTGGTCAACCAAAACCATATTATCTGCAAGTAACATATACCAAGTAACCTTCAGTTGACTCCTGATAATAACTTCAAAAGAAATTTTTGGTTCTTTGATGAATCAACTTTCAAAGAACATTCACATTTATTACTCTTGGATTTTATGAACACCGGATCCTAAATTGACTTCTTTTCCTATCTCCACCAATGTCTTTATTGTATATAAAAGGCAAACATTCTGGAATATTCAGGAATCGTAAAAGAAGTAGCAAAGAAAGTAGAGTGGAATACTTTCAAAAAACTTTTTGAATATTCAATGGAGAAACTTCTGTAGTGTCATAGTATACTGTCACAACCTTTTTTTTTTTCTGAATCACAACATGTGGAGAAGGTAGAAAGCTCATGCATGTGCCCATTCTCATAAGGGGACAATCCTCATGAAACATAACGTCTGTTTCTGTGCTCATTTAGGTCTTAGCAATAATATCTAGCATGCTTGATTGTTCTTGAAATATCAAGAGGATACTTGTGTGGTTTTGATATGCTATTTGAGTTGACACAAGGCTTAAATGAGTGGTAATATGTAAATGTGACATCGTGTTCTCAGAATTGCACCTACTTCAACATCCACATCATGTCACTGAGTTCTGACTTGTCGTAAATAGCTTCAATTGTTGGACTATTGGAGGCAGAAGAGGATCCATGGTAATGGAGACCACAACAAAGCATCATTGATCTCTCATGTTGAGACCACAGAGTGGAGCCACCGACAAAAGGATCTTACAGTTGATTCTTTAGTTTTATTTTTTTAGTACTAGATGTCGTAACAGTGTAAAATAACAAGATTGCAATGATTTAAATGCCAACCACAATTACAGCTGCATGTTTTTAAATTCAGAATGCCATCAGACACTTGAAATGTGAAGATTAGTTGTTACTTTATTTTGAGAGATTAATTATTACTTAATAGTTATCTTTTCCTCCTTTGGCCCTAGCTGCGGAAGATTTTTCTCCTTACCAAGAGCCACAGATATTCATGTATGATTTGTTTGTGTGTCTGTATGCATTTATTTGTCTTTCTATGTATAGTACATATTGCTGGTTTGAATATCATGCAAGGTAACATCATTTGATTGAGTATATGACCATTACGGGTTCCTTATTACTAGTTTAGGCATTATGTTATAATTGAATATTTCCTTATCTAAGGTGAAATATTTCTATGTATTGGAGATGAAGAAACACTATCAGTCATTATGTTTTAATTAAATATATCCTCATCTGGGGTGAAATATGTATTTGCAATGAAGAAAAACTATCAGTCTGTGAGCTAAGATCAATGGTAGTTTAGTTAGGTCTTGCCAAGGAGTGGAGCTTGCTGTAATTTTCCGTCATGCTAGAACATATAATTATCAATTCGAAATTCTTTGACCCCTAAAACTTATGTACAGAACTTCAACTTGAAATCCGTGGTCATTCCTGTTTTCACAAAACCAAATTGACGACATTAATGGCTTAAAAGATCTCCAGTTTTTGATTCCATTCTGGGATTCTTGTGCCAGGTATCAGAAAATGACGAGGTGACATGGAAGCACACGCTAAGCAGTCACCAAAACCCTATTTCCTTTGTAGCATGGAGCCCCGATGATACAATGTTACTGACGTGTGGAACTGGCGAAGTCCTCAAGCTATGGGATGTAGAGACAGGCACTTGCAAGCGCACATTTGGGGATCAAGGTGCCATTATCAGTTCATGTGCTTGGTTTCCCGACTCAAACCGGTTAGTCTGTGGCAGCTCTGACCCTGAAAAGTGCATCTACATGTGGGATATTGATGGCAGGGAGCTAAAGGCATGGAAAGGTGCAAGAATGCCAAAGGTTTTGGACCTTGCTGTGACACCAGATGGGAAATATCAGATTAGCATTTGTTCTGAAAAAGAGATCCGCATACTTAAAGTTGGGACAAATGATGAGCATTTGATCACAGAGGATCATTCAATTACATCACTTTCAGTTTCCGAGGATAGTAAGTTTCTGATAGTTAACCTCAACAGCCAAGAGATCCATATGTGGCATGTCACCGAGAAATGGGATAAACCATTAAAGTATACTGGCCACAAGCAGGGGAAGTATGTAATCCGGTCCTGTTTTGGTGGGGTGAATTGTATGTTCATCGCCAGTGGCAGTGAGAATTCACAGGTATGCTTCATGCTGTGGCTTGTAAACTTAGCATGTTATCTGTAGGTGTGTGTTCATGTTTGACATTATAGTCTCATTGCATTTGTTACAGGTTTACATCTGGAATCGGCAAAGATGTGAGCCAATTAAGGTTTTGTGTGGTCATTCAATGACAGTGAACTGTGTGAGCTGGAACCCAAAAAGGCCAAAAATGTTGGCATCAGCAAGCAATGATCAAACAATCCGAATATGGGGTCCAAGCAGAAGCCAGAAGAAAACCTGAGAAGTTCTTTCACTCAAAATGTTGGCATCAGTAAGCGACGACCGTACAGTATAGCTATGGTGACGGAGAGAATAAGCAACAAGGAAGCCGAAGAAGCTCTTCTGTTGCAGGAAAAGACCACATTGTGTAGATACCACAACAGATTCAGCAACTCTGTTTCGAGCTGCTGCTTCATTTCCTCATTCCTTATTCTTTCATGCACTTGTGTATCCGGGGTTTTGTCTTCTTGTAAGTTTTGTTAGATCCGAGTTTCTTTTACTGTTGGTTGCCTTGTTCGATCTTTCTCTTTGAGACAATGCTATGATAATGTAGTCTTGTAGAACATGTTGAAGCATTTTGTTACATAATAGAACAGTGGCCATGTTATTCCTTCTTCTGTTTTTCTTTTCCTGTGTATATTTGGGGATGCTAACCTCGTTTAAGTTTGGACACAGCCTTTTTACCATGTGGCAAACGTGTTTTGAAGCAGAAACTTAATATGTAAAGTGGGGCCAAATGAAAGTACATGTGGATCCAATCATGAAATTTGAGTCTCACCAGGTTTATAACACTGATGTATCTGACCAGTAAGCAGCAGCATGCGATCGTAACGATACCATAACCATCATCATTCATCATCACCACCTTCACATCTTTTTAACTTTGGTCATCATAATTAGCCTGATCATCAAGGAAATCTTAATTGAACAAAGGACTTCAAAAATTTTAAACTATGAATCGTTTTCGTTTCACTCTACCTTGAAGACCCACACTCCATATGCAAGCAATAATTTTACAAGAAAAAGAAACGCTTTTGGTTCTTGGATTTTTTTATGGAATCTCATTGGCATTAACCATAGAAGAGACTAACTGATCTGGTTATTACCAGGGGAAGATTCAAGGCTTGGAGTGGTTTCAGTTGCTCGAACTGAAGTACATTGATCTAGAAGGTCTATGATGATCAGAGAGTAAGGATCATTTCAAACTTCATTTTTCATGTTACTGTGTCACAATCATTCCATATCGAGGACATCCTAACAGATATGATGATCATGCAATTGTTTAAGGAAACCAAAGAACCAGTTCCTCAAGATGTGACCACCATGAAAGATGTTGTATCTGAAGGTGATACCCCAAGGAGTATTTGCAGTAAAAAAAAAGGTATGTGATCGTTTTTGATGATATATGGAGTAGACACGCATGGGAAGCTGTTAGATGTACTCTTTCTGATAGTAATTTGAGGTCGTAGATGACTTCGATTATATTACGTACCTTGATGCACAAGAATCATAATCTGTAGCGGAAGATCTCTATCGAATTGGAAAACGTTCTATGACGGAATATGTGATTACTAGAATCATATACAATATTCCTATACTCAATTGATCAGATCTTTATATGGGAATCTCAGTAACAAAACCAGATCTGGAGAAGAAAAAATGAGAGAGGATAGATTCTCTAAGTTAGAAATACCAAAACGCGAATAGCATGAATGGGAGTGAGGAGTCTCCTATTTAGGAGACTCAACTCTATCTTGGATTCTCTCCTAATCCAATTAAGAGATAAAGTCCAAGTCACAATTGGTCTCACATCAAGCATGAGCGTTGCATTAAGTGGGGACCCAGGTCAGCCCAAACATGTCAGGCCAACCTAGTCGACCCATCACATAAATCCAACATAATTGTATAGGCGAATTATCATCACCTAGACTTTCAACTTATGTAGCATCCTCATCCTCCGTGGAATCTTACAATGGCCATGTCTATATTCTTCAAGCCATTACCTCTAGAGAAGTCTTGATTCTTCTTTGCAAGAAAGTGTTTCGAGAGAACAATTTTCCTTTACAATTGGAAGAGCTCTCTCGAAGTATCTTGAGAAGATGCGGGGCAGATTGTTAATCGAGGCCTTGGTACGGAGTTAGTCAAGAGTATGAATAATATGTTAGATTAATTTTTGTAATTAATCTATAATTTGGGCCACACATGTAAATAATAAATATGTGTGTGCTATCATTT
>JAUPMG010000011.1:4259872-4274476 GCA_031762675.1 Pachysandra terminalis
TAGGGTCACAATTTCCAAAGCATTGGAGTCTCAACTCCAATTCAGTGAGTTTAGGTTATAGGCTAGTTGGCAAGAATGGGAGCAGTCACATAGTAAACACGTATTCATCCACCAGTAGGCTAAGAGTCAACTACAAGTAGGTACCATTTGGCATACGGCCTTCTCTTGGACCTCATTAGATCACAAGGAACTCAATTAGCTCACCAAACTTCCACACTACCTAAACCGGGTCAAGTTTGGTATCTGGGTTAATAAATACTAATCGGGTTAAATTTGGTATCCGGGTCAATAAATACTAACTGGGTCAAGTAAATAGACATTGTTGCTGTGCAGGACAGTGACAGATGCCACATGTTGTTTGTGTGATATTTCTTAGCTCCGACATCGGTTTCACATAATCTTGGATGCGTTGGAAAGAGGATACAAAAATATACAAATTTGTCCCTCATAGCTTACTCCCAATTCCAACGTTTCATGGGTCAAAATCGAGTGGCAAGGCGACTGTTCTGCCACTATTGTATCGGGGCACTCGATCGCACCTTTGGTGCGCTCGAGTGTCTGCCCATAATTCGTGCTCTGTTTTTCTAGGTCGATTTCATATTCAAGTTCATGGTAATTTCAATAGTAATGACATAGATTATTTACCTAAACTATCATACAACATTTTACTAATACATTCACATCATACTTTGCAACATTCGATCATGCTATAACTTAATTTATACATATAATTTTCTGAAATGCTAACAGACTACATCATACATTCAAATATCAGTTTTCTCTGAAGTTATGAAAGAAATTACACAACAAAGGGACCTACTTGAGATGCACGAACGAACTTAAAGTGAATGGAGATGCTCTTCTTCTTCCTTATAAAAACAGCAATAACAGATTTAGATTCTTTCTCTCTCCTCTCTGTCAAACTCTTTCTCTCTTTGATGCTTCTGATTTGAACCCAACAATTGGTTAAGGAAAGGATTGCCTCCCTCACTCCTTACTTTTTCTCCCTCATTCCCACAACTGTATGCCACGCACACACCCACGATCTGGCCACCTCACCCCACGCTCATTGAACTCGTTCATCGTACGAACTGTGCGTTGAACAGTTCAGTAACTTCTTGGTAAATTCAAAATTTACCCTCCTTAGATAATTATTTATATATTGACCCCTAAGCTACTTAATTAGTTCTAAATTATCCCTTTGATGCATAATTACTTTCTTGCACTCCATTATACTAATTAATTATGGATCACCCTAAGCATATAATTACAATTATGCCATTAGGGAATTAATTGACATTTAATTCAAGAAATAATTTAAATAATTTAGGGAAAATTAGATTAAGGGGTTCAGGTCATTACAAAAGGTATCCATTGGAGCCCGATACTAATTATTATCGTTATTATTATTTTAACGTTTGATAACTTTCCTTTCCTATGCAATTTTTCTGTCATCCAAACACTATAATCTACATTTTCAGTCAAATTCTTACTTTATTTTCCCGACAACCAAACAGCACCACGAAAAGTAGTTTTACTTTACTTTCCTTTACTTTACTTTACTTTCCAATTACTTTCCTTTCCCGCACTACTTTCCGGCCAACCAAACACACCTTTGGGACTCTATGGTAGAAAGTTGTATGAAATTCCTCATATTCTGAAGTCAGGATCTTCTATTCCTTTTGCTCTGCATAATTTTTTATTATCCGTGAATCTTTCTACAATTATCTATCTGGTGCTACTGGCATCTTCTTTAACTAGTAAGATGCTTTTATTGTTTGCTTAGCCAAAGGGAAATAGTATTACCGCATTTGTTTATTCAATCCCTTTTCTATAAACTCATAGCATATGGGAATCTCTATGAGAATCTCTGGCTGTTATCTAGTTAGCTTATTAACAGCTTTTAGCTTTGGGGAACTTTAGATTGTAATGGTTCAACTGTTTCACCAGATCCTTACATTTTTCTTCCCCATTTGTAATGCCTAGAGCTTTGCAGATGTGCCATTTCTGGTAAGGCGCTTCTTTCTCTCTTATGGCTGATACAACTTCTACATGCAACATTTGCAGGTTAGGTTCCATCCATTGCATCCAGAAATACTTGCAAGTGGAAGCTTGGATTATGAAGTTCGCTTATGGGATGCAAATACTGCAGAGTGCATTGGATCGCGTGATTTTTGTAATTTCTCTTGTGAATCTCCTGTACATTTCATATTGACCAAAATTGACGACATCAATATTATATTTCCATCTTTTAGGTTTAGCTTATTTGTTTGTGCATGGCGGATTTGTTGACCAATTTCCCCTCGTTGCAGACCGTCCTATTGCTTCAATTGCCTTCCATGCCCAAGGAGAGCTTCTTGCTGTAGCTTCTGGTCACAAGGTGAGATTCATAAGCTGGGAACATTACATGGCATTTCATCTTGGTTCAAGTTATATATCTACCTGCATTTGATATAGCCAAGCTTGTGAAACTTGCTTTCGACATTTCATAGCTTTGACACTGGGAATTCTTTGTTAGTTATATATCTGGCATTACAACAGAAGGGTCGAGACATCCTCGCCAACCATTGTACTGAAGACACGGCGTTCACTTCGGGCGGTGCATTTTCACCCACATGCCGCTCCTTTCCTCTTAACTGCCGAGGTGAAATTATGTGTGAGCATTTTATTGATTATATACTTATTTTGCTGTCTTATATATTTCATTCTTCAACTATTTTGCAGGTCAATGACCTTGATTCTCCTGATTCTTCAATGACGCTAGCAACTTCTGCGGGTTATCTGCGCTATCCTCCCCCTGCTGTATTTTTGGCTAATGTCCATTCTAGTGATCATCCTAGTTTGGCGGCTGAACTACCTTTCATGCCTTGTCCTTTCTTGTTCTTGCCTTCATTTGCAAGAGATGATGGGAGAGCATCTTTGCCACATGCTAACAGGGCAGTTGGTTCTAGTAGTGCACAACAAATAGCGGAATCTTCTGCTTCAATGGAGGTTCAAGCAGATTCAAATATCGGGGCCCATTATGACTATTTGGTGTCTCGTATGGAGATGTCTCCTATGGTACCTCCTAGTTCATATCCTGTTCCAGAAGATACAGTAATAAACACTCTCTCAAGTGATATAGAACATGCAGTTTCTGATTCTGCTATGGACACTATGGATACGTCCGAACTGCAGCCTATTGAGGAAAATCTGCCACAAAGCTCTGGTGGTGCAAATAGCGTACCACCACTCTTTCTCCAGTCTAATGTAGTACCTGACCAAGCTTCAACTCGGCAAGATAGGCTAGAACTTGGTCAACTTCATCAACTATTTCCCTTTGGTGATCCAACATGTTGGGAGCTACCTTTTTTGCAAGGGTGGTTAATGGGCCAAAGCCAAGCTAGCTTACATCCAATGCTTCCTCTTAATGGTGGCACTCATGAAAATTCATCTGGAGTTCGCAGGGTGGGGTCTGACATCTTTACATCTGATATGGCTATTCGTAACATGGAGGCTCCAGTGGCTTCTTCTGTAATGCCAACCAGTGTTAGCCAATCTAGAGTAAGTGGAAGAATTGGTTCTCAACAGCGTTCAACACGCTCCCGCTCAATGGCCACGACAGGATCTGGTGAGGGTGCTGCTTTTATCAATATCACACATGATGAAAGTGATCCTCAACTTGTTGCTAGTAGAATCCAAACTGAACTTGCCACGTCACTGGCTGCTGCAGCAGCTGCAGAATTACCTTGCACTGTGAAGCTAAGAATATGGCCGCATGATATAAAAGATCCCTGCGCTCCTCTTGATGCAGAAAGATGTCGCTTAACAATACCACATGCCGTCCTCTGTAGGTATAGCCTTTTATGAGGTTAAATTTATGACTTCTTTAATTAACGTTGTTATATTCCTGTGTCATACTTTTGATTCTCGTCTAATAACATGCTGAAGATGGTCATGTTGCTTAGTCAAATGTAGCCTGTTGCATACTTTGGCATGCCTTTGACTAGATGAGAACTATTGGAAAATCTGGTTGTTCTAGTGTATCTCTTGCAATAATCTAAGGTTTCAGTCATTTGTTTCAACAAAACCTGTTAATCTGAAATTTTGCATAATCCTTCCTCAATCATTTATTTCTTTTAATTATTTCACATTGTGTGTATTAATCACCCAAACCTATTTACACCTGTAAATAAAGAACTAAGTTAGATTAGCGACATATGTTATAGTCATATACCCATAGTAGCAGTCAGTTCAAGATTAAATACTAAGTTGTGATAATTCCGGGAAAATTAAAATTAATTAGCAAGTAAGGAAGAATTAAATCTAAGCCAATAGAATTTATATTCTCAGTGGGTGTCTGCATATCATATATGCCGGTCAAAGAGCACTTCTGGCTCCTTGTCTCTCTCTTTTGCAAGCAATTGCTTATGGTAGAAATATGAATTTGAAAATGTGTAATAATTTTTCATATAACTTTTTCTTTCCTGAGATTTCAATTAATACCTTCATATTTTTCATAGTTTTTCCATAGTGATTTTTAAGCAATTGGAAACCAATTAAATATTCCCTCAAGAATGCAAAATTTCTTTTAACTGAAATTTATTACTGTAAAACCTTATTTCTGAATGTTTAAATCTATGTTGATAACTAATATTAGTTGGTATGGTCATCTGATTCTTAAAACTAGTTGTTCATTGTGCTAGCAAAAATCTCAGTTTGATCATAATGACAATTGGATATTGTATTGAAACGTTAGTGGTTATCAGATCATGGATCATGGTTATGCTACATCATGTTATGTCTGCCACGTTTTTATCAACATTTGCATGTATTTTGTGATGGCAGTGAAATGGGTGCCCACTTTTCACCTTGCGGGAGGTTCTTAGCGGCATGTGTTGCATGCATGCTTCCTCATATGGAAGGTGATCCTGGGTTACAAACACATGTGCAACTTGATGTCACAGGAGCTGCAACATCCCCGACAAGACACCCAATTTCAGCACACCAAGTCATGTATGAGCTTCGGATATATTCCCTTGAGGAGGCAACGTAAGCTTCAATGCTTCACTGGTCTACATCATGCATGCACATCTTTTCTCTCTTATCTAAACATTGCTCCTATCTTATGTTCTTTATGCTTATATAGCTTTGGTTCGGTGCTTGCATCGCGGGCAATTAGAGCTGCTCATTGTTTGACATCAATTCAGGTCAGTTGCTTTCTGTACGTTTGTGTGTTTTCATTTTACATCCATGCATCTATTCTCTGTTTTTGCATGTCATTATCATGACATCTAATAACTACCCCCTGGCCCCTGTTATAATGTGATAGATCTTAGGCTTCATATTGTCTTTCATTATTCATCAAAAATCTTAGACTTAATCTTTGTGGGAAGTCCATTAATTGTGTGTTTTTAAGTTAAATGGTAAAATTACTCCCGGATGATGGGTTTATCTTGGGCATTCACAGTGATTATCTTGAGACTTAATCAAGCTATTGCATTTGCAAAATGGAATTATCATGTTCTGAAACAAGCCTAATCAATCGGAGATCAGGCTTGTGCAAGTGTTCCAATCAGAAATTATAGAAATGAAAGCGAAAATCCTAAACAATAAACTAAGAAAACTAGGAAAGCATGGTAAAAGGTTGGCGTAGTTTAGATATTGTTTTCTAAACTCTATCCAATGTATGTGCCAATGGACTCATATAATAGGATAATAATGACAAGATGGAAAAAAGAAGTAGCAGCAGCTGAATGGCTAGAATCTCAAGTCAACTGCAAAATTCGTCCATTGCTTTCCATGCTAGATTTTGTACTTTAAAAATTTGTTAAGTCTGTTATCGAATGTTTCCAGTGTTCAAGCGAGTTTGGGGATGGGGGAGGACAGTCCTGCCATATATCCTTAAACTGGAAAACAAATCTCTAATTATATATATGTAATTCCAGTGCACTTTAGTGAAATTTTGTATGGTGATCTGACTGCATTTGGAAGAGAAATTGCACAGCAGAAGTGGGAATACTAACAATTTACTTTTAAATCAAAGTTGAAAACAGGGAGTAAGAAATTCTGAAATTTAATGTTGTGGCAACTCATTGTGAACTTGGATGTAAAATGGTCTTTGATTCAAGGTTTTAAATTTCGATTTCGCTAGATATTTCGCCAAGGGGGGCATGGCGAAATTTCGCCCATATTTCGCCGAAATTTCGGCGAAATGGGGAAATACCACCATTTCCCCAAGGGGGGAATGCCGCCGAATTTAAAACCATGCTTTGATTGGACATTGCAAGAGAAAAATTTGCACTGCGTTTTAAACTGTTAAAGTTTCTCGGTCAATATTAAACTGCATGAGAAAAATTCTCAGTCTGATATGAAGTTTAAAAGTATGTTTAGTGTTCTGTTTTCTCAGAAAAAAGACTAAAGATATTAATTCACTTGCAAAATATTTCAAAAATAATCAAGGATGCTTTTTCCCGACGAGATGGTCGGAACTGAGCGATCTTTTCCATTTCATCCTGTCAAAAGCTATATCTTAAAATGGAGACCTAGGGTGCCTTTGAGAGGATGCTTATTGATTATTGAAGGATCCAAAAGGGCTAGAGGAAGACCAAAAAGGATTTGGATGGAGTTTATTAGAAATGATTTGAATAAGCATAATCTGACTAAAGATTTGGTTTTGATTGATTCATGGTTCAAAATATCGTATCGAGGTAGCATATCGGTCAGTCAAAAAATGGATGTATATCAAGGTACGTTTTGGATACGCATGGAAGCGCTGTAAAAATTATGGATATGGCGGGTATGAATGGAATATGGTGGATACTTAAAACAAGACTCATTTAAATGCAAAGAATAAGTTAAAAAAATGATACATTAACATGTTTTTCATATCATACACCCACACACATGATATGTATTAATGTGGAAACAAACCGGTACTCCCTCTGGCGCATTGAAGCTTAAAAAATTTGATTAAATGTTAAAGAAAGCTACAATTTATCACATAAACTAATAAACAATAAAGAAAATGATTCATCGTAGTCATGGTTGAAAATATGGTACAGAGATAGTTTATTGGTCAGTAGAAAAGAAAAAATGTATTGAAATACTTCCCAATATGGAAATCCCGACAACGAGGTTCTAATATGACTTCCAGTGAGGATTGGGGTTAACAATCACCTCTCTTTGGAGCCACTAACTGAATGAGATGGAGGTTGATGAGACGACGAGATGAAGATTCGACAAGCAGACGTAAAGGAAACTTGGCTGAAACGATAGGGGATCTCCTTGCAGCGGGTTGCAGCAAGGAAGAAATCAGGGTAGTGCTGTCCACTGGTAATGAGAACAAACTAAAGCAAAAGATTGAAGGGGTCGAAGATGGAGGCGTTTGGACGTACACCACTATTTTAGCTAGGGGAACCAGTAGAGAAATTGTAGCAAAAAAGCAAATGGATTTGTCCATAGGAGCATTTGAATCGAGAGGAAGGATCTTTCTTTTGAGGGATTCTGCAATAATGGAAGGAAATGGATGGGAATAACTGAGAGGAGTCGCCTTCTATCGAGTTGGATTTTGTTGCAAGGGGAAGAAATTGAACGGTTCATGAGGAAAGCATCAGTCTGAAATCTTCAGCGGGTGGTTTCATGGGATCTTGAAGGGTTGCTGGAAGAGTGTTGAATATGGAATGCAGAAACAATAATAGGGGAGAATTCATCTAACTAACATATATCTGGAACGAAGTGAGAAATTGCATGATTTTCTTGCTGAAGGAGAATTAGATAAAGGGTGGAAGTATATTGGGGAATTAGCAGGGAGGTTCTACATTTCAATAGAGACGAGAATCAGGGGGTCAAGGAGATGGAAAGGCAGAAGGAAGAAAGTAAGAATCCAAGTTTTAGGGGTTTGTTGGCAAGAAATGTGATTTCAGGTGGGATTTCGAACTTGGGATGGGTTCCGGTGATCGAGGTATGCCCATCTTCTACTGATTGGGCATATGCGAGTAGTTGTTCAGCTGTTTCTTCATGTTGTGACTGGAGTGCAGTTAAAGATATGATTATCTCCGATTGTAAAGGAATCGACGTTGGGGAGTTTTTCAAAATTAATCCAAAGGAAGTAAGCGGTTGGAGATCACTTTGAACATGATGGTCAGACCGTGGGTTCATGAGGGAATTTGGATGGTGGTGGAGGGCATTCCCGCCCAGTTGTTAGCTTTGGAAACCTTAAGGTATGTAGGGGAGGTGTGTGGTGGGTTATTGGATGTAGGTGAAATTGAGATGATGGATAATGGGTTGGGAAGGGTGGAAATCAAAATGAGGGAGGTCTTTTCCAGGAAAATACCAAGGAAAATGGTGGTGTGTGATGGCTTGAGTAGCTTCGAGATTTACATCTATTCTTCCGGCCAAAATGCCGGTAAGTTTTGTTTTTCTACCAGTTCTGGCGGAGCTCTCCGGAGAAGGCGGAGTGGGTGGAGGGACAAGAGTTGGGGTCAGAAGCCACGTGGCACGACGGGAGTGGTCGAAAAAACGGTAGTGGGGGACAGTGGAACAAGTGGTAGGCCCACGTCTCTGAGGGGAGGGACATATTTGTCTCCAAATTTGAATCTGAAAGAGGAATGCCCACCTTTAATTAATGGGCTTGGGTCCAGTCGGGAGAGTGCCACGATTTCTTATTGGGCTCTATCTGAGGTTAACAGCTTGGTTGGACCTGGGGTTTTGGGGCCTTTAAATCGAGCCTTCAGCGCGGATCGTTGGCTCAAATCACGTGTAAGTTTTAGATCCGTTTCTAAAAGCCCTGCTGGAAGAGGCCCTAATCAAGGTAGGGGAAGAGGACGTTCATGTAGGTCCAGGCTGAAGAAGAATTTTAACTGTGAAGTGCAAAACTGCAGTGAGGGAAGAAATGAAGAGGTGGGGATGGGATTCGAAAACCTGAGTACGTTGGTGGAGTTAGAGGTGAAGAAGACTTTTGAAAAAACGGGATGGGTCCATGCTACGGTAGCTCAGTTGTTCAGAGGTCTTGAGAAGATTGATTCGACACAGCCGACGCCTCGAGTGACAAAATTACACCTGAATATGGTGCTTTCCCAGGTCATGTTCAACTCCAGCCCTCTTCTTCTTAAGAGACCCAAAATTTGAAGCGTGATGTCTCCCAAAGTTCTGATTCTTCGGCAGAAGGGGGTTGAAGGGTTTAACGAAAAAATACAGGTCATACAGTTATTCAGGATTGGCTGAGGATTCCTTCTAGGGCTTGGGATCCGTCCGGGTGATCATGGAAGAGACTTCCGCTTTGAAGTTAATCGATTATGATTTTTCGAATGAAATGTCGTGTGAGACGAATCCTGAAGAAATTAAGAATAGCTCAGACCTCTTTATTGAAGCTGGCCCAGAGAGTTTTATGGACAAAATCATCAGTAGATCATCTCTCCTTGCTTAATCGCAGGCTGGTCATACTTGTGAAGGGGGGGCGGAGAGAGGGTGAAGCATCTATCAATCTTAAGCATGATGTACTCAGTTAAGGTCAAATTAGGGGTGTGTCCATTGATCACCATTTAACAGTGTCTCCTTCTTCCAATATGTTGGAGTCAGTCAATCCATTCCAGCTGAACTTATGTAAGATCTCAACATCTCTCAGGCTTAAGGAATCTATGTCTAATCCAGTATGCCCAGGTATGCCGGTTGATCCGGTTTGTCATTTGATTGGCTTTCCTTCCATTAACCCTGACAATGTATACTTGCAGAATGGGTTGAACAGGGCTCTTTCTTTTCAAGTATCTCCATTATCACTTTCCTACGTCAAGGGTGGGGTTAATATGTTGGAATCCCAAAATAAGATGCAGGCAAGTAAATTGGAATTGGGAGAAATGGTTGAGGGAGGGGCTGAATTTCAGAAAAATGAATGCGAAGGAATTCTAGAGTTAGCATCAGATTTTCAGATAGAAGCGAGAGGGAAACATGGGGAACATATCCCTATGGTTCAAGCTGTGAGTGAGTTCAGAGAGAAAAAAGAGAGGAAATGTCATATAAGTGGGGGTTTGTCGAAGGATAAGCAGAGTCCCGAGCATGGGGTTGTCTCTAGTGATCATAGGTGTTCTCAATGGAGTATGCAGTATAAAAGGAAGAAGTTTAGGGGCCAGGAGTTGGGAGAGATGGAGAGAGTTACCCAATGAAGATAATAAGTTGGAATGTGAGAGGGTTGGGAGGAAGTGAAAAAGAAGAGTAGTCAAAGATATATGGAGGAGAGTGAAGGCGGATATAGTTGTGATTCAGGAAACAAAAAGAGGAGATATCTAAGAGAATGATTAGGCAATTAGGGGGGTCAAAAAATAAAGAATGGGAATTCTTACCATCTATGTGGAGGTCGGGGGGATTTGCATCACTTGGGACGTGAACTGTGTTTCTTGTAAGGAAGTCTGGATTGGAGGATTCTCAATATCCATCAAATGCACTAATGTGGAGGGCGGTTTTGAGTGGATTTTGAAAGCTGTCTATGGACCAAATAAGCCCAAGGGGAGAAAATTTTTCTGGGAAGAGCTTAATGGAATACATGGTATGTGGGTGGACCCATAGTATATGGTGGGAGATTTTAATGTGATTAGATTCACTCAGGAGAAATTGGGGAGAAGTAGAGTTACGAAGAGTATGAGGGGATTTGCGGAGTTCATAAATGATTGTGAATTGATTGACTATCCTCTTTTAGGTGGGAGGTTCACTTGGTCGAATTTACAAGATAATCTGGTGTGTTGTAGATTGGATAGGATGCTAGTTTCATTGAATTGGGAGGAGCACTACTCCAAGACATCTCAAAAAGGGCTGACCAGACCAATCTTAGATCACTCACTTATCGTAATCTCTACGGATCAGGTGTTGAGAGGTGGCCCCCCACCTTTCAGGTTTGAGAATATGTCGCTTCTCCATCCCAAGTTTTATGGAAGTGATTAAAGGATGGTGGGAGAAGAAAAAAATAGGAATGGGATGGGAAGGATTCAAGTTCGTGAAATATCTAAGAGGAATTAAGGAAAATCTTAAGGTTTGGAATAAAGAGGAGTTTGGGTGGATCTCGGATAGAAAGAAACAGATATTGGATGGAATTCAGTCCATTGACAGGGAGGAAGAAATTAGATTGTTGGATAGAGAAGAAAGGGAATCAAGGAGAAGTCTAAAGAAGGAATTAGAAGAGATTTTGAAGGAGGAGGAAGTGAGTTGGAGGCAAAAATCGAAAGTATTGTGGCTAAAAGAAGGGGATGGTAACACTAAATTCTTCCATAAAATGGTTAATTTCAGAAGAAAGAAGAATGATATTGTGATGTTGTAAAAAATGGAAAGATGATAGAAGATCAAAAAGAAATTGAAGAGGTAGTGTCGTGTTTTTTTTTTTGAAGTTTTATAGGTTTGAGCAAGACTATAGATTTGATTTGGAAACGATGGATAGACCTAGATTGGATGATATCTCAACAAGAGCAATAGAGAAAGATTTTGAGGAAGAAGAAGTTAGAAAAGCAATTTGGGATACAGACAGAAATAAGGCTCTTGGGCCAGATGATTTCTCAATGGCATTCTTCCAAGATTGTTGGGATATCATCAAAGAGGACTTAGTGAAAGTGTCCAATGAATTTCAGGCTAGTGGGGTCATTAGTAAAGCCAATAACACAACTTTTCTAGTGTTAATCCCTAAGATCAAAGGGGTCACAAGAGTCGGGGACTTTAGACCTATCAGTTTGGTAACCAATGTTTACAAGATTATTGTCAAAGTGTTGGCTAGTAGAATGAAAGGAGTTTTTGGACAGGTGGTATCAAAAAATCAGAGTGCATTCATCAAAGGTAGGCAAATCATTGATAGTATTATGATTGCAAATGAATGTATTGAGGAAAAAGTCAGAAAGAAAAAAATTGGGTTTTGTGATTAAAGTAGACTTGGAAAAGGCTTATGTTTGGGTAGAATGGGAGTGTGTGGAGTCGGTTTTAAGATGGAAGGGATTCCCAGATAGTGGTGTCGATGGATTAGAGGATGCATTATAAATGTTAGGTTCTCTTTCTGTCTTAATGGGGGTATTTCAGGATTAGTGCCTTCCCCCAGAGGCTTGCGTCAAGGGGATCCATTATCTCCATTCTTTTTTACCCTTGTTAGTAATGTCCTGAGTAGTTTTCTTAGGTGGGCGGAGGAGATGGGAAAGATGCGAGAGTTTGAAATAGGAAGGGGTAAGGTGTCAATGTCTCATTGGCAATTTGCAGATGACACTATCATCTTCATGAGTGGCCCATGAAGTATTTGGGGATGTCAGTAAATGGGAATCATAGAGGAGTTCAAATATGGAGTTTGGTCATCGAAAAAATGGAAAATAAATTCGGTACTTAGAAGAGAAACTACCGTTATGTGGGTGGGAGAATTACTTTGATTCAGGCTTCTCTAGGCAACCTTCCATCGTATTTTGTCCCTTTTCAAAATGCCTAAATCAATTAGCGATGGGATTGAAAAATTATTGGGATTTCCTATGGGAGGGGGGAAAGAGAGATCATTTACTTAAGTGGGCAGATGTTTGCAAGGAAAAGGATAAAGGTGGTCTTTATTTGGGGAACCTTCAAAATAGAAAAAACACTCTTTTGTGAAAGTGGCTTTGGAGATTCAGTGTTGTGAGCGAGAGAGAGAGAGAGAGAGAGAGAGAGAGAGAGAGAGAGAGAGAGAGAGAGGCTTTATGGAGATCCATAATAGCAAACAAGTACGGAACTCATGATAACGGATGGGATTTGAAGTAGAAGGCTAGTATCCGATTAACTAGTTCATGGAAGGTAATATCTGGATTATTTCATATTTTTTGTAAGTTTGTGAGATTCTTTGCTGGGTCTGGTTCTTCTATTTGTTTTTGGTTGGACCTTTGGTAGGGGGAATCTACCTTGGCTTCTAGGTTCCCCAGAACTTTCATTAATTTTGTCCACAAAGAGTCCTTAGTTTCTGAGGTCCTTAGCTGGTCCATTTCGGGTCTCTCATGGAATCTTCCTTTTCTGCGGGACCCTAGGTTGGTAGACTTGGATGAATTGGCTTCTTTATTAGTGCTTTTGAATAATGTGGTTATCGATGATGTCCTTACTGATTCTTGGGTGTGGAGTCTGAAGCCGAGTGGTTGTTTCTCCATAAAATCATTCCGGTCTCTTCTAGTTTCAGATTCCGGTCCTTGTCCTCAGTTTTCTACTTCTTTGCTTTGGAGTGCTAGGGTCCCCCCTAAAGTTAAAGCCTTTGTTTGGACCACTCTCTTGTACCGAATAAACACTGCAAACATGATGCAAAGAGGAGACCATACATGACTCTTCCTCCCCAGGATTTGTTTGAGCTTTGGGGAATCAATGGATCATCTATTCATTGGTTGCATGTGGGCGAGTCAGATCTGGGATTTTTTATTAGATTAGCTGGTGTTGATTGGGTGGGTCCATATACAATCCTGGACATGTTTGATCAGTGGTGTTTCCCATCCCTTGGGAAAAGTGGGCAGATGCTGTACAAAGTCCTTTATTTTTCTGTTCTGTGGGGAATTTGGGGGGAGAAAAACAAGAGGGTATTTGAGGACAAGTGTAGAAGCTTGGAGCGCTCATTGACTCCATTATGAGTTTGGTTTCATCATGGGCATGTATACTTCCTGAGTTCAAAGACATATCATGGCAGATGCTGTACAAAGTCCTTTATTTTGCTGTTCTGTGGGGAATTTGGGGGGAGAGAAGCAAGAGGTTAGTTGAGGACAAGCGTAGAAGCCTTGGAGCGCTCATTGACTCGATTATGAGTTTGGCTTCATCATGGGCATGTATACTTCCCGAGTTCAAAGACATATCATGGATGAACATCACGAGATGTTGGGAAACAGTGGCTTCTTTGTAGTTGAGCTGAGCTCAGAATTTTGAAGAAAAATGATTTCAGTCTACAGCATATGCATCTACTATCTTCCTTGGGACAAACTGATCTCATCATCTATCTGATTACTAAGGAGGTCATTGCATCTGGTACACTAATAGGACATTCCACTTGTACAAACTTACCTCTCTTTGACACTGACAATGGTCTTTGTTTAACACGCTTAAACTGTCATAGTAGATTGACTAGTCCTGGATTAGCGACTGTGTTCATAATCATATCTTCACAGTTTCCTCTTATTTATTTCAACGCCTTCATTTTGTTTATTTCAACGTCCTCATTTTCTCAACTCGGTCTTTCGTCTCCTTAATACATCAACCTGCTCATGTTCCCCGGTTACCTCTCCCCCCGTAGACTTTGGAAATCGTGTGCTCCTCCCTGTCAAGGTTTTAAATGCCGATTTCGCTAGACATTTCGCCGGCATGCTGCCGTCATGGTGTAAAATTTTGCCAGCTTGGGGAAATTTGGTTTTTGATTGTTTTTTTTGTTTTTCAAGGATTTAAATGGGGGATGGGGTTAAAATATACCCACTAAGCCTAAAATATGCTAAAACAACTTAAAATACACTTAAAAAACCTAAAATATGCAAAAATACATGCATAAATATACATTTACACATAGTTAGGCAAGTATGATGCACTCAGTTGAGTACCTTGTAGCTGTATTTGTAAGGGAAAAATAAAGTTCACATGTAAATGACTCATCATTTATATACACAAAAAGAAGTCAAGATATGA